>JAXLNO010001772.1:0-138340 GCA_038087875.1 Malacoraja senta | reverse complement strand
AGAATATTATACCTCAATGTTTTCTCTTAACAAAGATTAGAAGAACTGCAGATGCTGTTTTAAACTGAAGATAGACACTAAAAACTAGAAAAACTCAGCAGGACAGGCAGCATCTCTGGAGAGAAAGAATGGGTGATGTTTCGGGTCGAGACCATCAGACTGAAGAGGTTGAAAACCAGCCATAAACCACAATGACAGGAGATGTGTGTTATCCAACTAAGGGCTGAAACCAGAATCATGTGTTCATCTTAATTGACGTGACACCATAATAAATATAATACAGAAAAAATAATTTAATGGGGTGGCACGGTGGCGGATGGTGGAGTTGCTGCCTTACTACCACATGGGTTTTCTCTGGATATTCCGGTTTCTCCCACATCTGAAAGAAGTGCAGGTTTGTAGGTTAATTGGCTTCTGTAAATTGACCCTGGCGTGTAGGATGGAACTGGTGTATGATAGATTGCAGGTCGGTGTGGACTTGGTGGGCTTAAGGGCCTGTTTCCATATATATGTTTTACATATATATCTTAATTTCATTGAACCATAAATGATTGAATATGTGGCATTATTTTCATGTTGTTTCTATAGTCAAAGGGTAAGGTTGATTATTTATTTATGCAGAACAGTGATGGAAGTCCGACTCTTACCTTGTTTCTCTGTTTTTTATATATATATATATATGCATAACAGCATGAATATAGTCATTCATGTGCTGCACCTGTTGATCAGAGCCTGGCTCTACTGTGGAATGTAATTAGGAATGTAATTTAGCCTAAACTTATTCATACCTAATCCAATTTAAAGCATAAATGTTGCATTCAAGTGTAGGTTAAAAGACTCGCTACAGTATGCACCAGATTGCACAATTTCAAGCTGAAAATGCGAAGGCTGCCTATCGTGGGAGGGGGTACCCCCCTCCCACACCCCCCCCCCCTCGGTCGCTACGTTCCCTCGCAAATTGTCACTCTCAACTCTCACCCAATGTTGGCAGCCCTGTGGAGGGGGGCTGGTGTGGGAGGGAGGGAAGGTGGGGAGGGAGGGGGAAGAAGGGGTTGGAGGGGAAGGAATGGGAAGGGGAGGGGAGAGGGAGGGGGAAGGGGAAAGAGAGGGATAGGGAGGGGGCGGGGGGAGGGAGGGGGCGGGGAGCGGGGAAGGAGGGGGCGGGGGAAGGACGGGAGGGGAAGGGGGAGGGGTGAAAAGGAGTGAGGAAGGCAGGGGAAGGGGAGGAAGAGGGAGGGGAGCGGGAGGGACGGAAGGGGCGAAGAAGGGGATGGAAGGAGTGAGGGGGAAGGAGGGGGTAGAGGGGGAGAGGGAGGGGAGGGGGAGGGGGGAGAGGGGAAGGGGGGGGGAGGGAGGGAGAGGGATGTGGAGGGATGGGGGATGGAGGGCGGAGGGAGGTGTGGGACATAGAGGGAGGACTGACCTACCTGGGCGTCCGGTGCGGGCTGCGTCCCCACTCCCCCGGTCTCTCCTCCCGTCTTTCTCCTGGTCTCTCTCCCGGTCTCTCCCCCGGTCCCTCTCCCGGTCTCTCTCCCGGTCTCTCCTCCGGTCTCACCCCCGGTCTCTCCCGCGGTCTCTCTGCCGCTCTCTCTCCGGGTCTTGGTCCGCTGTCCCCGCTGCTCCGGGCGGCTGCGACTGAGCGCCAGGGCGAGGGCAACGAGCAGCGCGGCGGCGCCGGACACAGAGAGGCAGAGAGCGGCGGTGCGAAGGCTCCGCCAGCCGGAGCGGGACGTCCCGTCCGGAACCGAGAGCAGCAGCAGCGCCCCGGGCAGCAGCAGTGCCCAGCCCAGCGAGGCTGCCACCCGGAGCAGCAGCCGCCCCGGACACATCCACACTATCCTTTCACCTCTCTCTCCCTCACACAGTGTAGTATTTCATCAGTACTACCCCCCACAGGATGTTATTCTATCGCAACTACCCCACACTTGGCTATTCCAACCGTACTATGTCCATACACAGTATACACCATGCTGTGGTGTGTCGATGTCGGACTGACACACTGTGGGGCAGTACTAATAGATTGACGCGGAGGTGCGACGCTGATGTCACTCCATCATTGAGATTCCACTGTGTTTCAGACCAAGTGACACAACTTTAGTACTGGTGCCCCACTGTGTCAGTCCAACAGCACTACTGTTGAAAGATGAGACCCATACACAGGAGTAATAACTCATAGTCTGTATTACAGTACAAGCGGAGGGAACATTACATGGCTATGGTCTCCGTGGTCAGCATCAGGCCTGGGAGACAGGGACGCGCTATCTTAACAGTACTACCAGTCTGGGCTACGGATGAAGATCTGGGCTGGACTACAGAAGGAATGTGCAGCATGCATAATCGGTTTGGTGATCGATATAGTAAAGAGAAACTGATCTACATCCCTCCTCTTAAGGAATTAACTCATAATCAAATAGATATGATCATTGCATGCAAATTATATATCCCTTCACCGGAGAAGTGATCGGTGGTAGAACAGGTGCAGGTGAATGAAGCAGCATTCCCGGCGACAAAACTGGAGATATTGGCAGGGGTTGAGGAGGCATGATCGTGGGTGAGACGATCGGATCAGGAGTGACTGGCACCGGTGGTATGATCAGGCCGGTGCCGCTGGATGGGGATGGAAGTATACTTGTGCGGTTGGGATGGTGCGGGGATGGCGCTGGTTTATTCACAGGCAGGATGTGCTGTCTATTACACCTGTAGGTGCCGCCGTCGGCATTCACCAGATTTGAACGTGGTTCGGGAGCAGTTCGAGATATTACCTTTTTGACCCGTTTACGTTTATAGACAGACTACTTGTCCCTTGCCTAGTGGTGCAAGTGGTCTGCCCGTCTTGTCATACCATGATTTTTGAACTATATTTTGACTCCTTTTTGTTGTAGCTTGGACTGGATTTGGGATGGTGTGTGAACCTGTGGTTCTAATGTCTGTTTTGCCACCGGTAGCGTGGCTCAGGTCTGTCTTGACATCAGGTGCTGGGCGGGTGAACCCACTACAGGGTCACGGGAGATGTTGCGCAAGTTGAGCAAGTCTAGGAAAATGTCTGATACTGTTCTGTGGGATCGTTCCATCACTTGTTTGGCACTCCTGACAGCACGTTCATCCAGACTGTTTGACTGTGGGTATTCGGGGCTACTGGTGATATGACAAAAGTCCCAGCGTGTAGCAAAGTCTTTGAAGTACTGCCTGGTAAAGTAACTGCCATTATCAGAAAGCAGTTGATAGGGAGTCCCTTGGACAGAGAAATGACGTGCCAGCTTCTGGACTACCGCTGTAGAGGTGGGACTGTGGAGTAGATCAATTTCAAACCATCCGGAGTATGAGTCGACTAGAACCAGCTATTGTTTGCCATGCCAATCAAAAATGTCAGTTGCCACTATGGACCATGGATGTCGGGAACCAGGTGTGTGAGAAGTGGCTGTTGGTGTGGTGCCAAACTATTGCATACCGCACAGGATTCTACCTTCTCACAGTCGTTCCAGGCCAGAAAAATGTGCTTTTCGCTCATAGAATACCCCCCTGTGCTTTTCGCTCATAGAATGCCTCTGCGCCTGGGTGTCCCCCATGGATGGCATCAAAGTACTTCTTGTGTATAAGACGCTTATCCATTGACGTGGATAAGCTTTTTCCATTGAGAGTAGGGAAGATTCAAACAAGGGGACATGACTTGAGAATTAAGGGACAGAAGTTTAGGGGTAACATTAGGGGGAACTTCTTTACTCAGAGAGTGGTAGCTGTGTGGAATGAGCTTCCAGTGGAAGTGGTGGAGGCTGGTTAGATTTATCCTTTAAAAATAGATTGGATGGGTATATGGACGGGAAAGGAATGGAGGGTTATGGTCTGAGTGCAGGTAGATGGGACTAGGGGGAAGTATTTATTAAAAAAAAAATAATGATAAAATAATAATAATAAAAATGTTCGGCACGGACTTGAAGGGCCGAGATGGCCTGTTTCCGTGCTCTAATGGTTATATGGTTATATGGTTATATGGTGTAGAGAGGCAGGAATTACAGCTTTGTGGCCCTTTACAATAATGCCATCTTGTAGTACGGAGAAGAAGGGTCGGATTGGGAGTGGTAGTCTGTATTGCTTGTCTGGCCACCCATGCTGCATGACAGTGGAGAGCGAACGTAAGGTATCGTCGGTAGCAGTCTGGGCTGCCAGGTCTTCCAAACAGGATGAAGGAACATAGGAGACCATAATGACAATGAAGCTGTCTTCATCCGTTGATGATTTCTCACAGGTCTTATGTGAAGTTCGAGACAGGGTATCAGCCAAGTGCATGTCTTTGCGTGCTGGAGCAGCGTGTATTGGTTTGTTCAGAATACTGATCAGGGGTTGATGGTCAGTTTCAATCGTGACTGTTTTTCCGAAGATAAAAGTCATTAAACCTCTTGCAAGCGAAAACGACCGCTAGCAGCTCCTTTTCAATCTGAGCCGAGCGTTGTTCCATATCGGTCATGGTGCGAGAAGCATAGGCTACAGGTCTGTTGCCGTCACCATTGTTTTGTAGGGAAGTTGCACCTAAGCCATACTGGGAGCAAGTCAGTGTAACAGGCAGCTTAACATTGAAGTAGGTGAGGGTGGAGGTGCAAGATATCTGTTGTTTAAGCGTGCCGAACGCCCTCTGCTGCTGTTCATGCCAGGACCAAAGAGTGTCTTTGTGTGGTAGGTGGCACAGTGGGGACGATAGTTCGCTGAAGTTCAGAAGGAATTTCCCCAAGTAGTTTACCATACCAAGGAATCTCTGCAGGCTGGTCACCTCTGTGGGTGATGGTAACTCATTAATTGCAATAGTCTTTGATGGATCGGGTTTGAAACCGTCACTGGTGAATACATGATCCACGTAGCTCCCCATCACTCTTCCAGAATTTGCATTTTAGGGGGTTAAACTTGAGGTTGATCGTTTTGGCACGGTCCAGAACTCTCTTTAAATTCGCGCCGTGTTCTTGGACATTTTGTCCAGCAAAGAGAATGTCATAAAAAATGATTGAGCATGGGTAACCTGCAAATAGTTGTTCCATGGTGCGGTGAAATACTTCACTTGCCGAGTTCATGGCAAACGGCATATGTAGGAATTTGTGACGTCCAAAAGGTGTGTTGAAAGTGGTTAACTTGGAAGAGTTGTGATAGAAACATAGAAAATATGTGCAGGAGTAGGCCATTCGGCCCTTCGAGCCTGCACCGCCATTCAATATGATCATGGCTGATCATCCAACTCAGTATACTGTACCTGCCTTCTCTCCATACACCCTGATCCCTTTAGCCACAAGGGCCACATCTAACTCCCTCTTAAATATAGCCAATGAACTGGCCTCAACTACCTTCTGTGGCAGAGAATTCCACAGATTCACCACTCTGTGTGAAAAATGTTTTTTTCATCTCGGTCCTAAAAGATTTCCCCCTTATCCTTAAACTGTGACCCCTTGTCCTGGACTTCCCCAACATCGGGAACAATCTTCCTGCATCCAGCCTGTCCGACCCCTTAAAAATGTTGTAAGTTACTATAAGAACCCTCCTCAATCTTCTAAATTCCAGCGAGTACAAGCCGAGTCTATCCAGGAACCAGTCTGGTGAACCTTTTCTGTACTCCCTCTATGGCAAGAATGCCTTTCCTCAGATTTGGAGTCCAAAACTGTACGTAATACTCCAGGTGTGGTCTCACCAAGACCCTGTACAACTTCAGTATAACCTCCCTGCTCCTATGCTCAAATCCTTTTGCTATGAATGCTAACATACCATTCGCTTTCTTCACTGCCTGCTGCACCTGCATGCCTACTTTCAATGACTGGTGTACCATGACACCCAGGTCTCATTGCATCTCCCCTTTTCCTAATCGGCCACCATTCAGATAATAGTCTACTTTCCTGTTTTTGCCATCAAATTGGATAACCTCACATTTATCCAAATTATACTGCATCTGCCATGCATTTGCCCACTCACCCAGCCTATCCAACTCACCTTGCAGCCTCCTAGCATCCACCGCACAGCTAACACTTCCCCCCAGCTTCGTGTCATCCACAAACCTGGAGATGTTGCATTCAATTCCCTCATCCAAATCCTTAATATATATTGTTAAGAGCTGGGGTCCCAGCACTGAGGCTTGCGGTACCCCACTAGTCACTGCCTGCCATTCAGAAAAGGACCAGTTTACTCCTAATCCAGCCAGTTCTCTATCCACATCAATACTGAACCCCCAATACCGTGTGCTTTAAGTTTGCTTTAAGTTTGTATACTAATCTCTTACGTGGGACCTTGTCGAAAGCCTTCTGACAAGGTCCCACATCCACATCCACTGGTTCTCCCTTATCCACTCGACTAGTTACATCCTCGAAAAATTCTATAAGATTCGTCAGACATGATTTACCTTTCGCAAATCCATGCTGACTTTGTCCAATCATTTCACCACTTTCCAAATGTGCTGCTATCCCATCTTTAATAACTGACTCCAGCAGTTTCCCCACTACCGATGTTAGACTAACTGGTCTGTAATTCCCCGTTTTCTCTCTCCCTCCTTTTTTTAGAAGTGTGGTTACATTAGCTACCCTCCAATCCTCAGGAACTACTCCAGAATCTAAAGAGTTTTGAAAAATTATCACTATTGCATCCACTATTTCTGGGGCTACTTCCTTAGTACTCTGGGGAAGCAGCCTATCTGGCCCTGGGGATTTATCGGCGATTAATCCATTCAATTTACCTAACACCACTTCCCGGCTAACCTGGATTTCACTCAGTTCCTCCATCTCATTTGACCCGCAGTCCCCTGCTATTTCCAGCAGATTATTTATGTCTTCCTCAGTGAAGACAGAACCAAAGTAGTTATTCAATTGGTCTGCCATGTCCTTGTTCCCCATGATCAATTCACCTGTTTCTGACTGCAAGGGACCTACATTTGTTTTAACTAATATTTTTCTCTTCACATATCTATAAAAACTTTGCAGTCAGTTTTTATGTTCCCTGCCAGTTTTCTTTCATAATCTATTTTCCCTTTCCTAATTAAGCCCTTTGTCCTCCTCTGCTGGTCTCTGAATTTCTCCCAGTCCTCTGGTAGGCTGCTTTTTATGGCTAATTTGTACGCTTCATTTTTTGTTTTGATACTACCCTGATTTCCCTTGTTATCCATGGATGCACTATCTTCCCTGATTTATTCTTTTGCCAAACTGGAATGAACAATTGTTGTAGTTTATCCATGCAGTCTTTAAATGCCTTCAATTGCATATCCACCGTCAACCCTTTAAGAATCAATTGCCAGTCTATCTTGGCCAATTCACGTCCCAAAGTTTACATTTCTTTAAGTTCAGAACCCTTGTTTCTGAATTAACAATGTCACTCTCCACCCTAATGATGGACTCAACAATATTATGGTCACTCTTGCCCAAGGGGCCACGCACAACAAGACTGCTAACTAACCCTTCCTCATTACTCAATACCCAGTCTAGAATAGCCTGCTCTCTCGTTGGTTCCTCTACATGTTGGTTTAGAAAACTATCCCGCATACATTCCAAGAAATCCTCTTCCTCAGCATCCCTGCCAATTTGATTCACCCAATCTATATGTAGATTGAAGTCACCCATTATAACTGTTTTACCTTTATAGCACGCCTTTCTAATTTCCTGTTTGATGCCATCCCCAACTCCAATACGACTGTTAGGTGGCCTGTACACAACACCCACTAGCGTTTTCTTCCCTTAGAGTTTTGCAGCTCTACCCATATTGATTCCACATCCTCCAATCTAATGTCCTTCCTTTCTATTGCGTTAATCTCCTCTCTAACCAGCAACGCTACCCCACCTCCTTTTCCTTTCTGTCTATCCCTTCTGAATATTGAATATCCCTGGATGTTCAGCTCCCAGCCTTGGTCACCCTGGAGTCATGTCTCCGTGATCCCAATTATATCATAATCATTAATCGCTATCTGCACATTCAACTTATCCACCTTATTACGAATGCGCCTTGCATTGAGACACAAAGCCTTCATGCTTGTTTTTACAAAGCTCTTACCCCTTACACAATTATGTTGAAAAGTGGCCCTTTTTGATTTTTGCCCTGGATTTGTCTGCCTGCCACTTTTACTTTTCACCTTGCTACCTATTGCTTCTACCCTCATTTTACACCCCTCTGTCTCTCTGCCCACACATTTAAGAAACCCACCACCTCTTATTCTCTGTTTATTATTTTTTCTTCTTTCCCCCTACATGTTGGGTCTGAGTGCTTCCCTTCTCTGCCTCCTGCCTCACACACTGTCTACTAGCTTTCTCTATTTGTGTCCCTCCCCCCAACCGTTCTAGTTTAAAGTCTCCCCAGTGGCCTTTGCAAATCTCCCCGCCAGGATATTGGTCCCCCTCGGGTTCAAGTGCAACCCGTCCTTTCTGTACAGGTCACACCTTCCCCAAAAGATGTCCCGATGATCCAGAAACTTGAATCCCTGCCCTCTGCACCAGTGCTTCAGCCACACATTTATCCTCCACCTCGCTCCATTCCTACTCTCACTGTCGCGTGGCACAGGCAGTAATCCTGAGATTGTTACCTTTGCGGTCCCTCTCTTTAACTCTCCTCCTAACCCCCTAAATTCTCCTTTCAGGACCTCTTCTCTTTTTCTACCTATGTCATTGGTACCTATATGTACCACGACCTCGGGCTTCCTCTCCCTCGCATTTCAGGATATCTTGGACACGTAGAGACACATCCCAAACCCTGGTACCAGGGAGGCAAACTACCATCCGGGTCTCCTTACGTGCTTCCACAGAATCGCCTATCTGACCCCTAACTATAGAGTCCCCTATTACTATTGCCCTCCTCTTCTTTTCCTTACCCTTCTGAGCAACAGGGCCGGTCTCTCTGCCGGAGGCCCGGCCGCTGTTGCTACCCCCAGTAGGCTGTTCCCCCCAACAGTACTCAAACAGGAGTACTTATTGCTAAGGTGTACAGCCACCGGGGCACTCTCTAGTCCCTGCCTCTGCCCCTTGCCCCTCCTAACCGTGACCCACTTGCCTGCCTCCCGTGGTCTTGGAGTGACCACCTCTCTGTAACTCCTCTCTATGACCTCCTCGCTCTCCCTGACCAGCTGCTCCAGGTGCCTAATACGGTCCCTTAGGAGCCCCATCTCAATGCACCTGCCGCAGATGTGGACGTCTGGAAGGCTATCAGACTCTATGACCTTCCACATCTGACATCCAGAACAGCAAACTGCCCTGGCACTCATACTCTCCCCCCTTACCCTGGACACAATATCAAGTACAATACAATACAATACAAACTGCTGGAAGAAGGGATCTGACTCCCAATCAGCTGCTCCCTCTTGTCCGCTTCCACCAATCAGCGGCTTCCTCAAGCCCACTTGTTTTGAAATGTGGAATGGAACGGAATGTTGGAACGTTACACATTTGGGTTCCTCCCACTGCAACCGCTCCAACGGCTCCTGGGCCTCACGTGATCCAACAGAATCTGCCAGAATGAGCTCTTAGCATCTAGAACTGAGAATACTATTGATTTGCCCAGCTGTCCTGCAACATCTTTCACTGTGCGCATGGGATAGTGTGGTCGTTTAATGGCAGTGTTTAAATCTTTGGGATTGATATAAATCTGTATTTCTACCTTCTTCTTTTTTGTTGCTACAACCCTGGTTGAGACCCAGTCTGATGGATCAACAACGGGGGCAATCACACCCAGAGTCTCCATCCTTTGTGTTCTTTTTGTACTCGATCCCGCATAGCATGGGGAATCCGGTGAGCAGGGCGGACAACTGGGCAGGACCTCTGGGTCGGTCATGATAGTGCACTTGATGGGAAGTTTGCCAAGTTTGTAGTCGAAGAGATTTCCGTATTGTGCCAGGAACTGGAGAGTGGAGCCATGCATTGTAGATAGATGATGAACCACCATATCGAAGGTTATCAAACCTAGGTATTAACAGGCATCAATGCCCAGCAGAGAAGTCACTTTCTCTCAGACAATAAAGAAGCTCAGATTGTAGACACGTGACGCTAGATAGCAAACTCGACTCTTCCAACGGGGTGCACTGCACCCCCTCCAAAGGGAGGTAACGTGGCAACAGCTTGTTTGATAACTTCAGTTTTCTGAATCTTGTGGAGCTCAGATAAGGATAGGACGTTGCAACAAGTTCCAGTATCGAGCTTAGGAATAACACTCGTTCCATTAATAAGGATAGTGAGCATGGGATCTGGGTGTTTACAAGACAAGTCCGACAAGGAATGTATGTTTATACTCAGTCCATCGATAGCAGACATCATCTCCTCCTGAGTCAGAGAGGTTGCTGTGGGAGTTACGTGGGAATGCTCTGGCTGTAAACTTTCTGGCTGTAGCAGGAGCACTGATTGCTTTGTCTCTGCTCTGTTCCCATGCAAACAACAGGAGCGGATGAAGTGATTTCTGCATTTACAGTAATGGCAAACTTTTCCATAAGCCGGGCATTGTTCACAAATGCCTGCATGCAAACCTCTACAGTTCACACAATTATTAATAAATCTGACATTAGATCTGCCGGGCATTTGCGAAGGCTGCAGCCAGGCCTGGTAAAACGTGCTGGCAACATTTACATCATAAGCAGACTGGGGACCCAGTCCCAGAGATTTAGTGTGAGAGTCTGTCATCTCTGCAACACGACAGCGATTCTCAGCCCGTTCCAGTGTGAGGTCTGCATCACGTATATGTTCATCACGCACCCTGTCGTTGAGAATACCATATACCAGTCTGTCACAAATAAGACTATCACACAGGGTTTCAAACTCGCATCAGCTGGTGATGTGCTTTAAAGAACTGATATAGGCTTTAACAGGCTCACCTTGCCTTTGGCTGCGAGATAAACTGTGGCGCTCCATTACGAGATTGGTGCGTAGCTCACACAGCTGTCTGAACTTTTTCAGTAGGCAGACGGGATCATCTATAGATTCTGCCGGGACTACCTGAATACCCACAGCTTTTACCTGGGCTGGGGCACAGTGGATTCAGCGTGCACATCGAGTGGCTTCTGTACCAGCGAAATTGAGGAGAATGGAGGCAAGAATGTCTGGCGGAGCAGCATGATGCGCTGCACAGATATAAACGGTGAAATCCTCCTCAAAGATGCACCAACGCTCAGCGAGGTCGCCATCAAACACAAGCGGTTCAGGCTTACGAAGTGTGCCAGCCATAGTGAAATAATGAACTGAACTAAAAAAAACCCAACTAAAACAAGCTTGAACCAAATTAGGCGAGTAAGGGGTCTGGACTTTGTCTGGACCCCTTACTGGACTACATAAGGAATATGCAGCCTGCATAATCAGTTTGGTGATAGATATAGTAAAGACAGACTAATCTACACATACGCCGCAGTGTGTTACTCCATCGGTCTTAAACCACAGTGTGTCAATCCATCAGTACTATCCGATGGCACCAATCGACTGTACTGCCCCACAGTATGATAGTGTGAAACCAAAGTATCTCAGTCCATCAGTAAGACAACACCATGTCAATATATTAGTAAAGCCCCACAGCGTGTCAGTCCAAGTGGGCAGGGCCGAAGATGTCCTGGTTGGGTTGATCCTAGGCCTGGCCTGGCCAAGCTGGCCATCCACAACCAGGCAGGTTTAGAGAGGGACATAATTGTTTAGTAGTCATTTGGCATGTTTGTAAGGATTGTAACATAGTTGTTTGAAAATTTAGATAATTTGATGATTTTGTACGAGGGTGGTGGGTTTGTCACTGTTTGTTTTTGGGGGGGGGGTGTTTGTATCATGTACGTAATCAAATACATTATTTTGGATACAAAAAAAAATGTTGGCTACCAGCCTGGCCAAGCTGGCCATCCGCGAGTCACGGCGCCAGGCGGAAGAGGGCTCTGCCCGAGCCAGCTGCCTGCTCCTATTACGGGGTTACGTCCGTGCATGGTTGGTGTTAGAGAGGGACTACACGCTGTCCACTGGTGCCCTGGGGATTTCCGGGACCGCTGGGCACCGCGGGGGGGGGTTGAATGCATCCTTGGCAACTATTGTAATATAGTTATATTGAAATTTATTTAGTATATTTGTTTGTCGTATTATGGTGGTGGGTTTTGTTTTATTGTATTGTAAATATTATTTTTAATATTTGAAAAAATAATTTGATTAAAAAAACAGTAACACAACTTTAGTAGTGCCCCACTGTCTCAGTCCAGCACCACCACTTGAAGGGCCGAATGGCCTCCTCATGCACCTATTTTCTATGTTTCCATGTTTTTATAGTGATCATGGCTGATCGTCCCCAATCAATAACCTGTGTCTGCCTTCTCCCCATATCCCTTGATTCCACTGGCCCATAGAGTTCTATCTAACTCTCTCTTAAATCCATCCACTGATTTGGCCTCCACTGCCCTCTGTGGCAGGGAATTGCACAAATTCACAACTCTCGGGGTGAAAACGTTTTTTCTCACCGCAGTCTTAAATGGCCTTCCCTTTATTCTAAGACTGTGAGCCCTGGTTCTGGAACATTTTTCCTGCATCTAGCTTGTCCAGTCCTTTTATAATTTTATATGTTTCTATAAGATCCCCCTCAACCTTCTAAACTCCAGTCATAATCTTTTCAATCTTTCCTCATATGACAGTCCCGCCATCCCAGGGAACAATCTCGTGAACCTACGCTGTACTGCCTCAATCACAAGGATGTCCTTCGTCAAATTAGGAGACCAAAACTGGACACAATACGCCAGATGTGGTCTCACCAGAGCCCAACACTACTGCAGAAGAACCTCTTTACTCCTATACTGAAATCCTCTTGTTATGAAGGCCAACATTCCATTAGCTTTCTTCACTGCCTGCTGTACCTGCACACCAACTTTCAGTGACCGGTGTACGAGGACACCCAGGTCTCGCTGCACCTCCCCCTTACCGAACCTAACCCCATTGAGATAATAATCTGCCCCCTTGTTTTTCCCGCCAAAGTGGATAACCTAACATTTATCTATATGATACTGCATCTGCCACGCATCTGCCCACTCACGCAACCTGTCCAGGTCACCCAGCAACCTGCTAACATCCGCTTCACAGTTCACACTGCCACCCAGCTTTGTGTCATCCACAAACTGGCTAGTGTTGCTCCTAATTCCCTCTTCCAAATCATTAATATATATGGTAAACAGTTGCGGCCCCAACACCGAGCCTTGCAGCACTCCACTCGCCACTGCCTGCCATTCTGAAAAAGACCCATTCACTCCTCCTCTCTGCCAACCAATTTTCTCTCCATGTCAACACCCTACCCCATACCATGTGCTCTAATTTTAGTCACCAGTCTCCCACGCAAGACCTTATCAAAGGCTTTCTGAAAGTCTAGATATACTACATCCACTGGCACCCCTTCATCCATTTTACTTGTCACATCCTCAAAAAATTCCAGATTAGTCAAGCAAGATTTTCCTTTCATAAATCCATGTTGACTTGGACTAATCCTTTTACTGCTATCCAAATGCCCCATTATTACCTCATTAATAATTGACTCCAGCATCTTTCCCACCACCGAAGTCAGGCTAACTGGTCTATAATTTTACTTCGGAGTCACGTGAGTGACTACGTGAAGAAGACCCGTCAGGGCTCATGCGCATCATTTTTACATCAGACGCAATGGCGCTCACGGACGTGAGGGTCTGCTCCTCTAGTGGAATGTAGTTTTTACAACTCCAAGGTAAGTAAAACACTTTTTGGGAGTTTTTTAAGTCCGTTTGCTGTGGTGGTCTGTTGCGATTTTTTCACAGGCACCATGAACAAAACGGGCAAGGGCAAGAGGCGAGCCGCAAAGCCGATAGAGAGCCGCGGGAATGCGGTTGGTGAAGTAACAGTCGCCGGCTGGGAGCGGGGCGGGGCGACTGTGGACTTGTGTATTTAGAAAAAGATCGGAGCTAGCCAACATGCAAGTCAGGTCCATGGAGCAAGAGTCAGTTTGGGATTCACCTCCAAGGCTGGACACCACTTTCTGAGTGGATATTCCAAATGGAGAACATTTACACAGGTTGCTCCAACAAGACATACTTTAGGAGGAATGATGTCAGAGCCAGGCTGCAGAAGCCAGGTCAGCAGCACCTAGTAAAGGGCTGCTTGATAGCATCCTCATTGATGAGGCACGTGCACAGGGTCAGCAGAGTTCTCCGATATAAGCGAAGACGGCAGCTGCCAGATGTTGTATTTCTGGCAGTACGATTCGCTGCTCTGTGAGAGTTCTGACACTGACTCTGACGGTGAGGCCGATACAAGCGAAGACGGCAGCTGCCAGATGTTCTACTCCTGGCAGTATGATTCGCTGCCCCGTCAGAGTCAGGAGAGTCACTGGGAGAAGAAATGGCCTCGACGATCAACTATTTTGTCTTCCATCAGCTCCAGCAGCTTATGATGGATGAAAATGCCAAAAAAGCACGAGACCCCAAGGAACTGCGTATTGCTGAAAGTAATAATAATACTAATACATTTTATTTATGTAGCGCTTTTCAGGACTCAAAGTCGCTTAAAATACTAGCAGTGAACCAAGATATAAGGGGTCAGATGGGCGAGGGCATGTGAGCCTAAGAAATTAAGCTGCAGAGAATATTGAAGCTGCTGGGTTGAGGAACAACTGCATTTTTGCAAGAACAATGGATGGAGGCCAGGGATGGAGATGCATCAAGAGGCACTAGGTTAGCTATGTAGCACCCACTTCGAGTTGAATTGTTTCAGGAAGTATGCCATTCGGCCCACCATCAACCCCAAGTTGCAGCAACTCTGTAAAGCCCAGCAATGTGCAGTCACTCAACATACTCTTCAGAGAAAAGAACTCACGAAACTTGGGAAAGAGTTGGATGATGAGGTAAAAACAGCAAGGTTGATCAAAACATCGATGGTCGGCAAGTCTGTGATACAGAATCATACAGAATCCTGGGCCTACACCAGGAACAAGTCGACCATTGAAGCAGGGGCGCAGTTGGCGTCGTGCAGTGGGAACACGAAAAAGCGTGAGTTTTCCTGCCAGGAGCCAGGGACCACAGGTCACTCAGGTGACAAAGGAGATAGGTGGACCTGGTTCTCATGGGAACATATTAAGGCAAAAACAGCCAAATATTGGAAGCAAATTACTTCAGATTCATTATTCTGAGTATTATTCAAAGGTTTCGAATTGATTCGATCCAAATAGTGATTTGCCATCCTAGCAGAACACTCCAATTTTCATAAAAAGAAGTGATGGAGGTTCAAGCTGAATTTGAAAACGTGTCTATAAACAAGTAATTGAAAGGTTGGTTTATCAAAACCACCAAATTGTGTTTAAATATTCTTGACCTAAAAAGGTGAGGAGTATTATAGATCTGACAAGTCTTTAACGTTTTGTGGTATACACTTCAAAATGGAGACTTTGAGACTGCCAAACAACTTATTTCAAAATATGTTATATGGCCCCTCTAGATCTGAAAGATGTATATTACTCAGTGTCTGTTCATTTGTAAAATAAAAATATTTGAAATTTATCTGAATGAAACAATTATGGCAATTCAAAGTGCTGTCTAATGGGTTAACTTCAGTTCCTAGAATTTCACTAAATTGGTAAAACCAATTTTAGGGCTAATTAGAGTCCAAGGACAGATGTTGATGGCTTAACTGGATGATGTCCTAATTAGGACAAACAAGAGAATTAGTGAGTTATCTCTCTCAATTGTTCAATCCACTTTTGAAACTTTTGGGTTTAATTCATCCAGAGAAATGAAGGTTAACGCCACTTACAACAATTGATTATTTTAATTTCACAATTGATTCAATTGACATGGTAGTAATTTTACCCAAGGTAAAGGGTAGAGCTGATTGATGGTTGCATTAAGCTGTTGAAAAAGCAACAATCTTCAATTAAGACAGGTGGCCAGCTTGCTAGGAAAATTAGTGTTATTTCCAGCAATACAATATGGGCCTTTGCACTACCAGCAGCTACAGACGGCAAAAAGAAAAGGCACTAAGATGGATAACCATATAACCATATAACCATAACAGCACGGAAACAGGCCATCTCGGCCCTTCAAGTCCGTGCAGAACATTTTTGTTTTTTTTTAATTAAAAATAAATACTTCCCCCTAGTCCCATCTACCTGCACTCAGACCATAACCCTCCATTCCTTTCCCATCCATATACCCATCCAATCTATTTTTAAAGGATAACATCGAACCTGCCTCCACCACTTCCACTGGAAGCTCATTCCACACAGCTACCACTCTCTGAGTAAAGAAGTTCCCCCTAATGTTCCCCCTAAATTTCTGTCCCTTAAATCTCAAGTCATGTCCCCTTGTTTGAATCTTCCCTACTCTCAATGGAAAAAGCTTATCCACGTCCACTCTGTCTAACCCGCTCATAATTTTAAAGACCTCTATCAAGTCCCTCTTAACCTTCTGCGCTCCAAAGAATAAAGACCTAACTTGTTCAACCTTTCTCTGTAACCTAGTTGCTGAAACCCAGGCAACATTCTAGTAAATCTCCTCTGTACTCTCTCTATTTTGTTGACATCCTTCCTATAATTAGGCGAATAAAATTGTACTCCATACTCCAGAATTGGCCTCACCAATGCCTTGTACAATTTTAACATTACATCCCAACTTCTATATTCAATGCTCTGATTTATAAAGGCCAGCACACCAAAAGCTTTCTTTACCACCCTATCTACATGAGATTCCACCTTCAGGGAACTATGCACAGTTATTCCTAGATCCCTCTGTTCAACTGCATTCCTCAATTCGCTACCATTTACCGTGTACGTCCTATTTTGATTTGTCCTGCCGAGATGTAGCACCTCACATTTGTCAGCGTTAAACTCCATCTGCCATCTTTCAGCCCACTCTTCCAAATGGCCTAAATCTCTCTGTAGACTTTGAAAATCTACTTCATTATCCACAACACCACCTATCTTAGTATCATCTGCATACTTTCTAATCCAATTTTCCACACCATCATCCAGATCATTGATGTACATGACAAACAACAGTGGACCCAACACAGACCCCTGAGGCACCCCAATAGTCACCGGCCTCCAACCTGACAAACAGCCATCCACCATTACTCTCTGGCATCTCCCATTCAGCCACTGTTGAATCCATCTTGCTACTCCACCATTAATACCCAACAATTGAATCTTCTTAACCAACCTTCCATGAGGAACCTTGCCAAAGGCCTTACTGAAGTCCATATAGACAACATCCACTGCTTTACCCTCATCAATTTCCCTAGTAACCTCTTCGAAAAATTCAAGAAGATTAGTCAAGCATGACCTTCAAGGCACAAATCCATGTTGACTGTTCCTAATCAGACCCTGCTTATCCAGATGCTTATATATATTATCTTTAAGTATCCTTTCCATTAATTTACCCACGACTGACGTCAAACTAACAGGTCTATAATTGCTAGGTTTACTCTTCGAACCCTTTTTAAACAACGGAACAACATGCGCAGTACGCCAATCCTCCGGCACTATTCCGGTTTCTAATGACATTTTGAATATTTCTGTCATAGCCCCTGCTATTTCTACACTAACTTCCCTCAATGTCCTAGGGAATATCCTGTCAGGACCTGGAGACTTATCCGTTTTCATATTTTTCAAAAGTGTCCGCACCTCCTCTTCTTTGAATCTCACAGTTTCCATTGCTACTCTGCTTGTTTCCCTTACCTCACATAATTCCATATCCTTCTCCTTCATGAATACCGAAGAAAAGAAATTGTTCAATATCTCCCCCATCTCTTTTGGCTCTGCAGATAGCTGTCCACTCTGACTCCCTAATGGACCAATTTTATTCCTTGTTATCCTTTTGCTATTAATATAGCTGTAGAAACCCTTTGGATTTACTTTCACCTTACTTGCCAAAGCAACCTCATATCTTCTTTTAGCTTTTCTAATTTCTTTCTTAATATTCTTTTTACATTCTTTATACTCCTCAGGCACCTCATTTCCTCCATGCTGCCTATACTTATTGTAGATCTCTCTCTTTTTCCGAACCAAGTGTCCAATTTCCCTTGAAAACCATGGCTCTTTCCATTTGTTACTATTTCCTTTCAACCGAACAGGGACATAAAGATTCTGTACTCTTAAAATTTCACCCTTTCATGTCTTCCATTTTTCTTCTACATCCTTCCCATAAAACAACATGTCCTAATTCACTCCTTTTAAATCCTTTCGCATCTCCTCAAGGTTAGCCTTTCTCCAAACAAAAATCTCAACCCTAGGTCCAGTTCTGACCCTCTCCATAATTTATATTGAAACTAATGGTATTGTGATCACTGGACCCGAAGTGCTCCCCGACGCATACCTCCGCCACCTGCCCTGTCTCATTTCCTAACAGGAGGTCCAGCACTGCCCCTTCTCTAGTAGGTACCTCTATGTATTGCTGCAAAAAACTATCTTGCACACATTTTACAAACTCCAAACCATCCAGCCCTTTTACAGAATGTGTTTCCCAGTCTATGTGTGGAAAATTGAAATCTCCCACAATCACTACCTTGTGCTTACTACTAATATCTGCTATCCCCTTACATATTTGCTCTTCCAATTCTTGCTCCCCATTTGGCGGTCTATCATACACCCCTATAAGTCTTGCTACACCTTTCCCATTTCTCAGTTCCACCCAAATAGCCTCCCTAGACGAGCCCTCTAATCTATCCTGCCAAAGCACTGCTGTAATATCTTCCTTGACAAGCAATGCAACACCCCCACCTCTTGCCCCTCCAATTCTATCACCCCTGAATCAACAAAATCCTGGAATATTTATTTGCCAATCACAGCCCTCCTGCAACCATGTTTCACTCATCGCCACAACATCATACTTCCAGGTGTCAATCCAGGCTCTAAGCTCATCCACCTTTCTTACAATGCTCCTAGCATTAAAATATACACATTTAAGAAACCCACCACCACTTATGGTGGCCATTTTGATAGGCCATGCAGTTTAACAACAAATGCTGCTTCTGATTTGCAGTGGTGGATTTAACATGTCTCCAGTAGTTTGAGAAGATACTGATTGAACAGCATTCCAAGGTCTTACACAGAAACATAGAAAATAGGTGCAGGAGTAGACCATTCGGCCCTTTGAGCCTGCACCGCCATTCAATATGATCATGGCTGATCATCCAACTCAGTATCCTGTACCTGTTTTCTCTCCATACCCCCTGATCCCTTTAGCCACAAGGGCCATATCTAACTCCCTCTTAAATATAGCCAATGAAGTGGCCTCAACTACATTCTGTGGCAGAGAATTCCAGAGATTCACCACTCTGTGTAAAAAATGTTTTTCTCATCTCAATCCTAAAAGATTTCCCCATTATCCTTAAACTGTGACCCCTTGTTCTGGACTCCCCCAACATCGGGAACAATCTTCCTGCATCTAGCCTGTCCAACCCCTTAAGAATTTTGTACGTTTCTATAAGATCCCCCCGCAGTCTTCTAAATTCCAGCGAGTACAAGCCGAGTATATCCAGTCTTTCCTCATATGAAAGTCCTGACATCACAGGCATCAGTCTGGTGAACCTTCTCTGTACTCCCTCTATGGCAAGAATGTCCTTCCTCTGATTAGGAGACCAGAACTGTACGCAATACTCCAGGTGTGGTCTCACCAAGACCCTGTACAACTGCAGTAGAACCTCCCTGCTCCTATACTCAAATCCTCTTGCTATGAAGGCCAACATACCATTCGCTTTCTTCACTGCCTGCTGCACCTGCATGCCCACTTTCAATGACTGGTGTACCAAGACACCCAGGTCTCGTTGCATCTCCCCTTTTCCTAATCGGCCACCATTCAGGTAATAGTCTACATTCCTCTTTTTGCCACCAAAGTGAATAACCTCACATTTATCCACATAATACTGCATCTGCCATGCATTTGCCCACTCACCCAGCCTATCCAAGTCATCTTACAGCCTCCTAGCACCCTTCTCACAGCTAACACTGCCCTCCAGCTTCATGTCATCCGCAAACTTGGAGATGTTGCATTCAATTCCCTCATCCAGATCATTAATATATATTGTAAATAGCTGAGCCTTGCGGTACCCCACTAGTCACTGCCTGCCATTCTCAAAAGGAACCGTTTACTCCTACTCTTTGCTTCCTGTCTGCCAGCCACTCTATACACATCAATACTGAACCCCTAATACCATGTGCTTTAAGTTTGTATATTAATCTCTTATGTGGGACCTTGTCGAAAGCCTTCTGAAAGTCCAGATATACCTCATCCATTGGTTCTCCCTTATCCACTCTAGTAGTTACATCCTAGAAAAATTCTATAAGATTCGTCAGACATGATTTACCTTTCATAAATCCATGCTGACTTTGTCCAATGATTTCACCATTATCCAAATGTGTTGCTATCCCATCATTAAAAACTGACTCTACCAGTTTCGCCACTACCGATGTTAGACCAACTGGTCTGTAATTCCCCGTTTCTCTCTCCCTCCCTTTTTAAAAAGTGGGGTCACTTTAGCTACCCTCCAATCATCAGGAACTACTCCAGAATTTAAAGGGTTTTGAAAAATTATCACTAATGCATTCATTATTTCTGGGGCTACTTCCTTAAGTACTTTGGGATGCAGCCTATTTGGCCCTGGGGATTTATCAGCCTTTAATCCATTCAATTTGCCTAACACCACTTCCTGGCTAACCTGGATTTCCCTCAGTTCCTCCATCTCATTTGACCCCCGGTCCCCTGCTATTTCCGGCAGATTAAGTAAGTCTTCCTTAGTGAAGACAGAACCAAAGTAGTTATTCAATTGGTCTGCCTTTGCCTTGTTCCCCATGATCAGTTCACCTGTTTCTAACTGCAAGGGACCTACATTTGTTTTAACTCGTCTTTTTCTCTTGACATATCTATAAAAACTTTTGCAGTCTGTTTTTATGTTCCCTGCCAGTTTTCTTTCATAATCTATTTTCTCTTTCCTAATTAAGCCCTTTGTCCTCCTCTGCTGGACTAAATTTCTCCCAGTCCTCTGGTAGGCTGCTTTTTCTGGCTAATTTGTATGCTTCATCTTTTGTTTTGATACTATCCCTGATTTCCTGTGTTATCCACGGATGCACTATCTTCCCTGATTTATTCTTTTGCCAAACTGGGATGAACAATTGTTGTAGTTCATCCATGCAGCCTTTAAATGCCTTCCATTGCATATCTACCGTCAACCCTTTAAGAATCAATTGCCAGTCTATCTTGGCCAATTCACGTCTCATACCCTCAAAGTTACCTTTCTTTAAGTTCAGAACCCTTGTTTCTGAATTAACTATGTCACTCTCCATCCTAATGAAGAACTCAACCATATTATGGTCACTCTTGCCCAAGGGGGCACGCACAACAAGCCTGCTAACTAACCCTTCCTCATTACTCAATACCCAGTCTGGAATAGCTTGCTCTCTCGTTGGTTCCTCTACATGTTGATTTAGAAAACTATCCCACATACATTCCAAGAAATCATCTTCCTCAGCACCCCTGCCAATTTGATTCACCCAATCTATGTAGATTGATGTCTCCCATTATAAATGTTTTACCTTTGTTGCACGCATTTCTAATTTCCTGTTTGATGCCATCCCCAACTCCACTACTACTGTTAGGTGGCCTGTACACAACTCCCACTACCGTTTTCTGCCCCTCAGTGTTTCGCAGCTCTACCCATATCGATTCCACATCCTCCAAGCTAATGTCCTTCCTTTCTATTGCGTTAATCTCCTCTCTAACCAGCAACGCTACCGCACCTCCTTTTCCTTTCTGTCTATCCCTCCTGAATATTGAATATCCCTGGATGTTCAGCTCCCAGCCTTGGTCACCCTGGAGCCATGTCTCCGAGATCCCAACTATATCATAGTCATTAATAGCTATCTGCACATTCAACTCATCCACCTTATTATGAATGTTCCTTGCATTGAGACACAAAGCCTTCAGCCTTGTTTTTACAACACTCTTACCCCTTACACAATTATGTTGAAAAATGGCCATATTTTATTTTTGCCCTGGATTTGTCTGCCTACCACTTTTACTTTTCACCTTGCTACCTATTGCTTCTACCCTCATTTTACACCCCTCTGTCTCTGCTCACACATTTAAGAAACCCACCACCTCTTATTCTCTGTTTATTATCTTTTTCTTCTTCCCCCCCTACAAGTTGGGTCTGAGTGCTTCCCTTCTCTGCCTCCTGCCTCACACCCTGTCTACTAGCTTTCTCTATTTGAGTCCCTCCCCCCAACCGTTCTAGTTTAAAGTCTCCCCAGTAGCCTTTGCAAATCTCCCCGCCAGGATATTGGTCCCCCTCGGGTTCAAGTGCAACCCGTCCTTTTTGTACAGGTCACACTTTCCCCAAAAGAGGTTCCAATGATCCAGAAACAGGAATCCCTGCCCACTGCACCAGTCCTTCAGCCACGTCTTTAACCTCCACCTCGCTCCATTCCTACTCTCACTGTCGCGTGGCACAGGCAGTAATCCTGAGATTGTTACCCTTGCGGTCCTTTTCCTTAACTCTCTTCCCAACTCCCTAAATTCTCCTTTCAGGGCCTCTTCCCTTTTTCTGCCTATGTCATTGGTACCCATATGTACCACGACCACAGGCTCCTCTCCCTCCCATTTCAGGATATCTTGGACATGTTCAGACACATCCCAGACCCTGGCACCAGGGAGGCAAACTACCATCCGGGTCTCCCGACTGCGTCCACAAAATCGCCTGTCTGACCCCCTAACTATAGGGTCCCCTATTACTAATGCCCTCCTCTTCTTTTTATAGTTACAATATATTAACAATAATTACAGACTGTGGACAGATGGAATATGGAAGAGGCATTATTTTTTGCAGACATGGAGAATCAACGTTGCTTTTGAAAGGCTTATGAGCTCCAAGCTTGTTGTTAATACAACTAATCTGCATGTTCAGCTTCAAATTAACAATACTACAGCAATGGCATGTATTAATCGTATGGGTGGGATTAAGTCAGCATCATGTGACAAATTGGCTAATCAAATCTGGACTTGGTGTGTTGACAAATATTTGGTTTCAGCTATTTATCTACCAGATAGATTCAATATAGCAGCAGACATCAGGTTACGGGAATTTCCATGATAACAAAGAATGGATGTTGAATCTTAAGATTTTAATGATATAGTAGTCAGATTTGGGAAGCCAGATACGACTTGTTTCCATCCAGACTCAATCACCAGTTACAGAGATATGTGTTATGTGAATTACATCGGGAGACAGTAGCGATTGATGCTTTCTCGCTACATTAGGGTGGTATGTTTTTATATGCATTTTCCATCATTCTGTCTCATAAACCGGTGTCTGCTTAAAATGAAGCAGTATGCTGCCTCTGGGGTACTGGTGGTACCGGACTTGTCTACGCAGCCATGGTTCGCTTTGATATTTGAATTAATGACACAGTTTCTGATAAATGTTCCCAAAAGAAGGGATTTATTGGTGTATCCAATAAATGGAGGTTATATGCCTGTATGGATCTGTTAATTTGCAGGTTTTAAAAAGAGGATTGTCTGGGCATACTGTGGACATGCTTACAGTAGTCTGGCGGAAGAGCACTCAAAAGCAGTACATTTGCGAATCTGAGGTTGTGACTCTGTAAATGCTGCTTTCCCATTATGTAAAGAATGGGGAAATGTTCTGTGTACAAAAGAATATTGAATGTTGTAGGCACATGTCTCAAATGTCTTAGGTTTTCTCAACACTCTATTATGAGGGGTTGAGTTATAGTGCGATTTATTCAGCCAGAAGTACATTGTCCTCGTTTTTTATTGATGGGTCGGAAAGACATCCTGTTGAGTCTCGTTCTTTCGTTTCCAGATTAATGAAAGGAATTTTAATTCCAGACCTTCTAAACCTAGGTATGGCAATCTGGAATATAGAGTGGTTTTAAGCTACTTCATCAATGGACTCTTGGTACGATTCAGATTTTGGCCACATTCAGCATGAAGGTAGTCATGCTTATGGCACTTGTAACAAGCACAGAGAGTGCAGACATTACAAAAGTTAAAGATACACAGGATGGAAGTACCTCAGGATAATGTTATGTTTTACATTTATGACCTACTCAAATGAAGTAGGGTCAGGTATGACAGGATTCAAGAGTGTTTTATTAGTATATTCCATGGATCCATGTCTATGTGTTAAGACATATTTGTTGCAATACATTGAGGCTACAAAGGTCTTATGAAATATGAAAACAAGATTGTTTATCATTCACGAAAAACCATACAAGATAGTGTCAGTTCAGACTATTTAAAGATGGTTAAAACAAGTTTTGGTTGCTGCAGGTGTGAACAGTGATGTTTTTACATCCCATTCGATTTAGCAACAACATTGGCGGCCAGGGCGAAGGACGTCCCGTCGACCATATTTTCACAGCCGCCGGGTGATCTAATAAGTTGGTGTTTCAACACTTTTACCATCGGCCTATTGCCAATACGGGGCTGTTTGCAGATACTATATTAAGTTCTGCTTAAATTCCCCTGGGTTAAAGGGGATACTGTTAATTCTATTATTCAAATAAATGATTTACTGCATTTTTCCATGCAAATGTCATTAATGCATTATTGATTATTTCTCGTTCCGAGTCAATCAATGCAGTGAGAAGCCGGGATTTGAATCTGTGGCATGAAATCACAAAGCTTTAAAGTCTTCACATAGTCACTCACGTGACTCCGAAGTAAAATAGTAAGATTAAACGAGAACTTACCAGTTTGAAGTTTGATCTTTATTTTATGAGGAGTTACGTTGGTGATTACGTGCCCACCACGCCCAACCCTTTATCATAAAGGTCAGCTGGGAGTTCTAAAATGTACTCGTTTTTACTATGTTACTTAATTATTGGTGTTTTGTGATTTCACACCGCTGCTTTGAAGAATGATACGCATGTGCCCTGACGGGGTTCTTACCTCCTCATAAAATAAAGATCAAACTTCAAACTGGTAAGTTCTCGTTTAATCTTACTATTCCGTTTTCTCTCTCGCTCCTTTCTTGAAAAGTGGGATAACATTAGCTATCCTTCAATCCACAGGAACTGATCCTGAATCTATTGAACATTGGAAAATGATCACCAATGCGTCCACTATTTCTAGAGCCACCTCCCTGAGGACCGTGGGGTGCAGACCATCAGGCCCAGGGGATTTATCATCCTTCAGTCCCATTAGCCTATCTCTCTCTATTACAATTCAAGTTCAAGTTCAAGTTTCCTTTATTGTCATTCAGACCTTTCGGTCTGAACGAAATTGTGATGCCTGCAGTCATACACAGAACCGATAATAACAAAACATACAATAAACACAAATTAAACATCCACCACAGTGAGTTCACCAAGCACACCCTCACTGTGATGGAGGCAAAGTCTTAGTCGCCGTCTCTTCCCTCTTTGTTCTCCCTCTGCGCTGAGGCGATCGATCCAGGCCGAAGATGCCGCCCCCCAGTCCAGCGGACCTCCGTGGTGATGTCGCCGCCGCCGAAAGCCGGAACGCCGTCTCCGCTCCGAGACAGCCCACCACAGCATCAGCCCCGGGTCCCATGGTCTCCGCTCCGGGCCACCGCCCCAGCTCCAGGCCCCGCAGTCTCCGCTCCGGACCCCGCTGCATCAGCTCCAGGTCCCGCAGTCTCCGCTCCGGACCCCGCCGCACCAGCTCCAGGTCCTGCAGTCTCCGCTCCAGACCCCGCTGTATCAGCTCCAGGTCCCGCAGTCTCCGCTCCGGACCCCGCTGTATCAGCTCCAGGTCCCGCAGTCTCCGCTCCGGACCCCGCTGCATCAGCTCCAGGCCGCCGCCGAAAGCCAGAACGCCGCACCAGCAAGTCGGGCCACCGCTGCCTCAGCCCCGAAGACGGCCAGCATCTCGTTGGTAAGTCCTGGCTGGCTCTGCCTCCGTAGCCTCGGGGTCGGTCGCAGGATGGAGGTGGCCAGCTCCGCCATTAGGCCTCACCGCAGACGGAGGCAGGGAAGGGGGCTACGACACGAAAAAGTCGCATTCCCCCGAAGGAGGAGACAGAGGACATGTTTCTCCCCCCCTAACACAACCCAACAAACTAAAACTTAACAAAACAGGACAAAAAAACCCAACAGAAAAAGTAAAAACAGACGGACTGCAGGCGAGCCGCAGCTGATTAACAGCGCCGCCACTTCCGGATTCTCGCTTAATGAAAATTTCTTTCAGTTCCTCTACTCCTTTATATCCTCTGTCCTCCAGTACATCTGGGAGATTGTTTGTGTCTTCCTTAGTGAAGACAGATCCGAAGTACCTATTCAACTCTTCTGCCATTTCCTTATTGCCCATAATAATTTTACCCGTGTGTGCCTTCAAGGGACCCACATTTGACTTTGCTACTCTTTTTCCCTTAACATATCTAAAGAAGCTTTTACTGTCCTTCTTTATAGTCCTGGCCAGCTTCCCTTCGTACTTCATCTTTTCAGCCCGTATTGCCCATTTTGTTTCCTTCTGTTGTCCTATGAAAGTTTCCCAATCCTCTGGCTTCTGGCTACTCTTTGCTATGTTATACATCTTTTCTTTTAGTTTCATTCTATCCCTCACTTCTCTTGTCAGCCACGGTTGCCTCCTACTCCCCTTAGAATCTTTCTTCCTTTTTGGAATGAAATGATCCTGCGTCTTCCGGATTATGGCCAGAAATTCCTGCCATTGCTGTTCCACCGTCATTCCTGCTAGGATCCCTTTCCAGCAAGAGTGGAACTCGCTATCAAAACATGGAGGGGACGGGGGACACAATTTTTTGGCGGCCACGCGCGCATGCGCACACTCACACACACGCGCGCGAGGCTTCGGAGGCTCAATCCAGCGCTAATGCAGCTCAACTGCCTGTCTTGCCGGGTTAACCTACAGCCCTGTCTGGACTGACGGGACACCAGTGCTGCTTCTCCGCGTTGGCCATATTTGCTGCAAGTCCAGGATGGCTCACCTGGCGGGACAGGCAGAGTTAGCTGGGTTTAGAGCTGTTTCTCTGTGCTGGCTGTGGGCCTGGGGGGCACCGCGCCCGTCTGATTCACGACCAAAGATCCTATAGCGGAGGATCTTTGCTCCCAACCTCTCTGACCACCCGCGGGGGTGGGGGATACTCGGGAGGGGACAGGTACAGCGCCGGAGACCCGGCCGGGATCGATCCTGCCTGCGGATGAGGCGCAGGGCTGTGCCATGTCTCCCTCCTCTAATCGCTGCGCTGAATCATGTCCCGCCCCCATTGCCTGCTGACCGACGTCTCTCTTGTCCAATCGGCGCCCTCGATCAGCAGTCCCACCGCCACTGTCTCGCGGAAAGCGGAGATTTTAAAATCCGGATGACAAAAACTTGGGGGGGGGGGGGATGTCCCCCACCTCTCAAAATATGGAGGGGACGTGTCCCCTCTGGCCCCCCGGGTTTTCCGCCCCTGCTTTCCAGTCTACCTTGGCCAGCTCCTCTCTCATGCCTTCATAGTCCCCTTTGTTCAACTGCATGACTGCCACTTCCAATTTAACCTTCTCATTATCAAATTGCAGATTAAAACTAATCATATTATGATCACTACCTCCAAGCGGTTCCTTTACCTTGAGTTCTCTTATCAAATCTGGTTCATTGGACAACACTCAATCCAGAATTGCCTTGTCTCTGGTCGGCTCCATTACAAGCTGCTCTAAGAATCCATCTCGGAGGCACTCTACAAACTCTCTTTCTTGGGGTCCTGAACCAACCTGATTTTCCCAGTCTATCTGCATATTGAAATCCCCCATCACCACAGTGGCATTACCTTTGTTACATGCCAGTTTTAACACCTGCTGAAACTTACACCCTACATCCGGCCTACTATTTGGGGGTCTGTAGATAACACCAATTAGTGTCTTCTTGCCTTTACAATTCCTCAACTCAATCCATAGTGACTCTACCTCGTCAGTCCCTCTGTCTTCCTTCACAAGGGACTGAATTGCATCCCTCACGAGCAGAGCTACCCCCCTCCTCTGCCCACCTGCCTGTCCTTTCTATAGGATGGATAACCCTGAATATTATGTTCCCAGGCCCGATCCTCCTGCAGCCACGTGTCAGTAATCACCACAATGTCATATCTGCCGACCTCTAACTGAGCCTCAAGCTCATCTACTTTACTTCTTATACTTCATGCATTCATATACAATACTTTTAATTCCTTATGCATCTCACCTTTCACATCGATCCCTATTTAACCATATAACCATATAACCATAACAGCATGGAAACAGGCCATCTCGGCCCTTCAAGTCCGTGCCGAACATTTTTTTTATTTTTTTATTTTTTTTAATTAAAAATAAATACTTCCCCCTAGTCCCATCTACCTGCACTCAGACCATAACCCTCCATTCCTTTCCCGTCCATATACCCATCCAATCTATTTTTAAAGGATAACATCGAACCTGCCTCCACCACTTCCACTGGAAGCTCATTCCACACAGCTACCACTCTCCGAGTAAAGAAGTTCCCCCTATTGTTCCCCCTAAACTTCTGTCCCTTAATTCTCAAGTCATGTCCCCTTGTTTGAATCTTCCCTACTCTCAATGGGAAAAGCTTATCCACGTCCACTCTGTCTAACCCGCTCATAATTTTAAAGACCTCTATCAAGTCCCCTCTTAACCTTCTGCGCTCCAAAGAATAAAGACCTAACTTGTTCAACCTTTCTCTGTAACTTAGTTGCTGAAACCCAGGCAACATTCTAGTAAATCTCCTCTGTACTCTCTCTATTTTGTTGACATCCTTCCTATAATTAGGCGACCAAAATTGTACTCCATACTCCAGAATTGGCCTCACCAATGCCTTGTACAATTTTAACATTACATCCCAACTTCTATATTCAATGCTCTGATTTATAAAGACCAGCACACCAAAAGCTTTCTTTACCACCCTATCTACATGAGATTCCACCTTCAGGGAACTATGCACAGTTATTCCTAGATCCCTCTGTTCAACTGCATTCCTCAATTCGCTACCATTTACCGTGTACGTCCTATTTTGATTTGTCCTGCCGAGATGTAGCACCTCACATTTGTCAGCATTAAACTCCATCTGCCATCTTTCAGCCCACTCTTCCAAATAGCCTAAATCTCTCTGTAGACTTTGAAAATCTACTTCATTATCCACAACACCACCTATCTTAGTATCATCTGCATACTTACTAATCCAATTTTCCACACCATCATCCAGATCATTGATGTATGATGTATCATCTATTACACTTGGCCATACTCTCCTATCCCTTTGTGAGCTTTCCTTCCCGTTAATTCTGGGGTCATTAACTATCCCTTTACTCTCTATCCCTTCAAATCCATCCTCGACTATCCCATTTGACACCCCCCCTTATTTAGTTTAAAACCACCCGTGTAGCAGTGGCATACCTGCCTGCCAGAATGCTGGTCCCCCACTTGTTATGGTGCAATCCGTCCCTTTTGTACAGTTCCCCCTTACTCCAAAACAGATCCCAGTGGTCTAAGAATCTAAATCCCTGCCCCCTGCACTAGTTCCTCAGATACACATTCAGGACCTGTATCTCCCTGTTCCTGCTATCTCCAGCACGAGGAACTGGATGCAAACTGGAGATAACAACCCTGGAGGTCCTGCTTTTCAGCAGGATGATCCAGAGCAGTGTTCAAACACAGTGAGATGGGGGTTCCTATTGATCTTTTGTGACAATAAGCAAATGGAAGAGGATCCAGATCATTGCTGAGGCAGGAGGTGATGTGTACCATAACTAACTTCCCAAAGTATTTCATTACAGACGATGTAAGAGCTCAGTGTTCATGAAGACAGGTCACCGTGCTGTTCATGGCACCAGTACAATAGATACCCTCTTGAAGCAGCTGGGAACATCAGACTGCTGAGGCTGGAATTTGAAGATATCCTTAAATACTCCAGCCAGTTGGTTCATACAGATCTTTAGCAATGTGTATTTACCCTCAGAGAATGCACTAATGTCAACTTCAGAGACCATCAGAATTGTCAGGGACTGTGCAGGTTTACATAGATACATAGATACATAGAAAATAGGTGCAGGAGTAGGCCATTCGGCCCTTCGAGCCTGCACCGCCATTCAATATGATCATGGCTGATCATCCAACTCAGTATCCCGTACCTGCCTTCTCTCCATACCCCCTGATCCCTTTAGCCACAAGGGCCACATCTAACTCCCTCTTAAATATATCCAATGAACTGGCGTCAACTACCCTCTGTGGCAGAGAGTTCCAGAGATTCACCACTCTCTGTGTGAAAAAGTTTTTCCTCATCTCGGTCTTAAAGGATTTCCCCCTTATCCTTAAGCTGTGACCCCTTGTCCTGGACTTCCCCAACATCGGGAACAATCTTCCTGCATCTAGCCTGTCCAACCCCATAAGAATTTTGTACGTTTCTATAAGATCCCCTCTCAATCTCCTAAATTCTAGCGAGTATAAGCCAAGTCTATCCAGTCTTTCTTCATATGAAAGTCCTGACATCCCAGGAATCAGTCTGGTGAACATTCTCTGCACTCCCTCTATGGCTATAATGTCCTTCCTCAGATTTGGAGACCAAAACTGTACGCAATACTCCAGGTGTGGTCTCACCAAGACCCTGTACAACTGCAGTAGAACCTCCCTGCTCCTATACTCAAATCCTCTTGCTATGAAGGCCAACATACCATTTGCTTTCTTCACTGCCTGCTGCACCTGCATGCCTACTTTCAATGACTGGTGTACCATGACACCCAGGTCTCGCTGCACCTCCCCATTTCCTAATCGGCCACCATTTAGATAATAGTCTGCCTTCCCTTTTTTGCCACCAAAGTGGATAACCTCACATTTATCCACATTATACTGCATCTGCCAAACATTTGCCCACTCCCACAGCCTATCCAAGTCACCTTGCAGTCTCCTAGCATCCTCCTCACAGCTAACACTGCCCCCCAGCTTAGTGTCATCCGCAAACTTGGAGATGTTGCTTTCAATTCCCTCGTCCAGATCATTAATATAAATTGTAAATAGCTGGGGTCCCAGCACTGAGCCTTGCGGTACCCCACTAGTCACTGCCTGCCATTGTGAAAAGGACCCGTTTACTCCTACTCTTTGCTTCCTGTTTGCCAGCCAGTTCTCTATCCACATCAATACTGAACCCCCAATACCGTGTGGTTTAAGCTTGTATCCTAATCTCTTATGTGGTACCTTGTCGAAAGCCTTCTGAAAGTCCAGATACAACACATCCACTGGTTCTCCCCTATCCACTCTACTAGTTACATCCTCGAAAAATTCTATGTGTTTGTGTTGGCATATCATTGTTGGCCCTTTCAAATGTGATAATAGGCACTGAGCTCATCCAGATATGATGTGTCATTTGCCACTTCCAAACATGCTAAAGTAGTTCTTTGGTATTTCAACATCATCTTACATGATAAGGTGGACAAAAATGCTGGAGAAACTCAGCGGGTGCGGGAGCATCTATGGAGCGAAGGAAATAGGCAACGTTTTGGGTCAAGACCCTTCTTCAAACTGACGTGAGGGTGGGGGGGGGGGGTTGGAAGAAGAAAGAAAGAGGTGGAGCCAGTGGGCTGAGGGAGAGCTGGGAAGGGGGAGGAGAAAGCAGGGACTACCTGAGATTAGAGAAGTCAATGTTCATACTGCTGGGGTGTAAACTGCCCAAGCAAAATATGAGGTGCTGCTCCTCCAATTTACGGTGGTCCTCACTCTGGCCATGGAGTAGGCCCAGGACAGAAAGGTCGGATTCGGAATGGGAGGAGGAGTTACAGTGCTGAGCCACCGGGAGATCTGGTTGGTTATTGCGAACCGAGCGGAGGTGTTGGGCGAAGCAATCGCCAAGCTTACGCTTAGTCTCACTAATGTAGAGCAGCTGACATCTAGAGCAGCGGATGCAATAGATGAGGTTGGAGAAGGTGCAGGTGAACCTCTGCCGCACCTGGAAAGACTGCTTGGGTCCTTGAATGCAGTCAAGGGGGGACGTAAAGCAATAAGTGTAGCATTTCCTGCAGTTGCAAGGGAAAGTGCCAGGAGAGGACGTGATTTGGGTGGGAAGGGATGAATTGACCAGGGAGTTGCGGAGGGAGCGGTCTCTGCGGAGAGCAGACAGGGGAGAAGATGTGGCTAGTGGTGGGATCCCGTTGGAGGTGGCAAAAATGTCGGAGGATTATTTGTTGATAAATGATTAAATGATAAAGTCTCATTGATAGGCTATCAAAAAAGAAATCATTCATCAGCAGACCCTCCTTCCTAACATCACAATTATAATGAAATATAACTTAAATATTCTGAATTTGAATGGAATGACATTTAGATTGGCCACTTCCTTGTACGTTCACTGTACATTCTACTCTCTTTGAACAATAATTTGAAACATAATACTGTTACATTTTAATGATTACATAAAGGAATTTGAAACCATTAAATCGTGCTGTTAGGTTATCAGAATTATTTTCAGATTAACCTCTATAGGGTAAATGTAATTTGTTTCTTAAAATGCCAAAATTAGTACATTTAACAAAGCATATGTTTGGATGTAACTGGATGTAACTAGTATGTCTACTAGTTACATCCTCGAAAAATTCTATAAGATTCGTCAGACATGATTTACCTTTCATAAATCCATGCTGACTTTGTCCAATGATTTAACCACTTTCCAAATGTGCTGCTATCCCATCTTTAATAACTGACTCTAGCATTTTCCCCACTACTGATGTTAGACTAACTGGTCTGCAATTCCCCTTTTTCTCTTTCCCTCCCTTTTTAAAAAGTGCGGTTACATTAGCTACCCTCCAATCCTCAGGAACTACTCCAGAATCTAATGAGTTTTGAAAAATGATCACTAATGCATCCACTATTTCTGGGGCTACTTCCTTAAGTACTCTGGGATGCAGCCTATCTGGCCCTGGGGATTTATCGGCCTTTAATCCATTCAATTTACTTAACACCACTTCCAGACTAACCTGGATTTCACTCAGTTCCTCCATCTCATTTGACCCCCGGTCCCCTGCTATTTTCGGCAGATTAATTAAGTCTTCCTTAGTGAAGACAGAACCAAAGTAGTTATCCAATTGGTCTGCCATGTTCTTGTTCCCCATGATCAATTCACCTGTTTCTGACTGGAAGGGACCTACATTTGTTTTAACTAATCTTTTTCTTTTCACATATCTATAACAACTTTTGCAGTCAGTTTTTATGTTCCCTGCCAGTTTTCTTTCATAATCTATTTTCCCTTTCCTAATTGAGCCCTTTATCCTCCTCTGCTGGACTCTGAATTTCTCCCAGTCCTCTGGTAGGCTGCTTTTTCTGGGTAACTTGTATGCTTCATACTATCACTGATTTCCCTTGTTATCCACCGATGCACTACCTTCCCTGATTTATTCTTTTGCCATACTGGGATGAACAATTGTTGTAGTTCATCCATGCAGTCTTTAAATGCCTTCCATTGCATATCCACCGTCAACCCTTTAAGAATCAATTGCCGAGACTTACGGTGGCACTATGGAGGCATAAAGCCCAGCATCAACTAGTTCCATGCTGAAAATCTGAAAACGGGAGAAAAATCGGGACTTACCTGTGGCGACTGGAATTTGAACGGCTGCCTGCAAAGAGTGACGTCATCAAGCGCGCGACTTTACCGGTATGTTGATGCTAAGGGCCGGTAAAGCCAAACAACCGACGGAAGAGGTAGGCCTAACCGAGGCCTCGGCCTCAGGTGCAAAGATGTCCCAGGAAGACACATTGAAGAAAACAAGGACAAAAAAATCGGAAGTTGAAGAACTTAAAAACTTTCTCACCATTGAAATTAAAAATATTCAAGTACAGCTGAAAGCCTTTGAGGAAAGGCTGAATTTTAAAGAGGAACTTAACACTTTTAAGGTAGATTTCAAAGCAGAAATGATTTCTACCGTCCATGACATACTGGAGGATTGGAAGAGTACGATGGAAGAAGATGTCAAAGGTCAGATGGAAGAGGCGGAAGTCAGGATCACCTCGGCGGAATCGAACCTTAATGAAAAGTTGGACCCCATCCATCGGATATTGGATCAACAAAGTACAGCAATAACTGAGTTAGAGAAATGTGCTGTGACAAGTGCGGAAACTGTAAATCGACTCCTTCCCGAAAATCAATGCCTCTCCGAAATGGTGACTAAACTAAGTGGAAAATGTACTGACTTGGAGGGGCGTCAAAGACGTCAGAACTTAAGAATTGTAGGGGTTAAAGAAGGAAGAGAGAGGGCTATGGGCCCTCGGGATTTTGCGGCAGATTTGCTACAAAAAGCCCTAACATTGGATCAAAAACCATTACTTGGTCGAGCACACAGTGCGCAGGGGCCTCGTACACGAGATGATGCTCACCCAAGACAAATTGTAGTAAAGGTGCAACTTGATCACGAATTTGATGATATAATAGTAAGATTAAACGAGAACTTACCTAAGTTTGAAGTTTGATCTTTATTTTATGAGGAGTTACGTAGGTGATTACGTGAAGAACCCCGCCAGTGCGCCTGCGCGTCAATCTTCAAAGCAGCGGTGTGAAATCACAAAAAACAACAACCGAAGTAATATAGTCTCATTATAAAACGAGTAATACAAGAACTTCCATCTGACCTTTATGATAGAGGGTAGGGTCGTGGTGGGCACGTAATCACCTACGTAACTCCTCATAAAATAAAGATCAAACCAAACTTAGGTAAGTTCTCGTTTAATCTTACTATTTTACTTCGGAGTCACGTGAGTGACTACGTGAAGATTTTAAAGCTTTGTGATTTCATGCCGTGGATCAATCCCGGCTTCTCACTGCATAGATTGACTCGGAACGAGAATAATCAATCATGCATTCATAATAACATTTGTACCACAAATGCAGTAATTCATTTCAATAATCAAATGAATCAGATCCCCTTTAAACCAGAGGAATTTACACAGAACTTAAAATAGTTTCTGCAAACAACCCCGCATTAACAATAGGCCGATGGTAAAAATGTTGAAACATCAACTCATTGGACCACCCGGCGGCTGCGAGGATATGGTCGACGGGGTCGTCTTTTGCCCTGGCCGCCGACGTTTCTGCTGCCCCAGCCGAGTGAGATGTAAAAACATAAGTGTTAATACCAGCAGCTGTTAAGACTTCTTTTATCCATCTGGAAATAGTCTGTATTGAAACTCTCTTGTGTGGTTTCTTGTGTGTGATCAACAACCCAGTTTCCGTATTCTCAAATTCTTTGTGACCTCAATGTATTGTAATAAATATGTCTTAATACAGAGACATGGATCATTTGGATATGCTGCTAGCATAATTTTAAATCCTGTCACACCTGGCCTAGTTTACTTTAGTAGGTCATAGATATAGAATGTAACCTTGTCTTCAGTTACTTCCATACTGTCTATTTGTAATTTTCCAAGTGTTTGCACTCGTTGTGCTGTCACTCATGGCATAAGCATGAATACTTTCATACTGAGCTTGACCAAAGGTAAAGACACACTTGATGACAATTCACGAAGTAGTTTCAGTACCACACTTACATCCCAGATTGTCACGTACCTAGGTTTCGGTGGTTTGGAATTAAAGATTCCTTTCATTAGTCTGGAAACAATTGGGTGTGACCCAATTGAGTTTCTTTCTGAATCCAGAACCAAATATGAGGACAATGCACTTCTGGCTGAATTAATTGCACTACAACTCAGACCTTCATCATAATAAAGTTTTGACAGAAAATCTAAACATTTGAAATATCTGCAATATTTTTTTGCACATTCTTTTGTACACAGAACTCTTCCCATTTCTTAATATAAGAAAGGTACTATTTTTGAGTGCTCTTCCTCCCGGCTGCCGTAAGCATGTCCACAGCATGCTCAGACAGTCCTCGTCCCAGAAAAGGCATTCTTAAAACCTGCAAATCAACAAATCCAAACGATGATATAATGGATGTTGTTACCCTGTTACAGGGTGCAGCAATAAATTACTCCTTTTTTGGGACTTTCATCAACATTTGTGTTGTTAATTCTAATATCAACAGATACCGTGGCTGTATAGGCCAATCTGGTACTACCAATACCCTTGAAGCAGCATCTTGCCTGATTTTAAGCAAACATTGGCTTATGAGGCAGAAAGGTGGAAATATATATGAAAACATACCACCCCAATGTAGCGAGAAAGCATCAATCGCCACTGCTCCTGGATCTGGTTTCCATGAGACATATCTCGATAGCTGATGATTCAAGTCGATGTCGGTCATTCCAAATCTGATTACTATATCATTAAATACCTCTTGATTCAACATCCAATCTTTATTATCATGGAACTTTTCGTGACCAGGTGTCTGCTATCGTGTTCATTCTATCTGGTAGATAGATAGCTGAAATCCAAATGTTATTTTCAATACACCAAGACCCAAGTTGATTTAACCATTTTGTCACATGACACCGACTTAATTCCACCCATATCATTAATATAGGCAACTACTGTCGTGTTTATTAATTTGAACTTGAACCTTCCTTTTAGTTGTGTTAGAACCATAAGCTTGGAGTCCATAGAAACCTCCTAAAAGCTCCAAATAGGTAATTCCCCATGTCTGCAGTAACACTAACTTTTCCTGATTCCATCTGCCTCCGCAGCTCCATGTTAAGTCAGTTGCACCCCATCCTAGTGCACTGGCATCAGTTTGTAATATCATGGAAGGTTGTTCAATCAGCACTTTGCCTGAACTGCTTGAGACATGTAGAATCCACCACTGCAGCTTAGAAACAGCATTTGTTGTTACTTGCATGGTTCAATCAAAATGACCAGCATTTACTCTCAGTGCCTGTTCGTTAATTCTCTGCAGCTGTTGATAATGTAATTGTCCATACTGGACTGCTGGGAATCTACAAATTTTCCCAGTACTCGAGCCACCTGTCTGATTAGAGGTTTTTGCTCGTTTAACAGATTACTGCAATCTTTAATCAACTCCACCCTTTTTTCACTGGGCAAAGTAATTTGCATTTGGGCTAAATCAATTGTGAACCCCAAATAATTAATCGAGGTACATGTTTTTAACCTTGATTTCTTTGGATGAATTTAGAACCCCCCAAACTTTCAAAAGTTTGATTTTATTACTGCAACCGATGCTTCTGTTGACTGTTTTGTCCTTCCTATAATCAGGACATCATCCAGGTATGCCATTAGTACATGTCCCTGACTCTCAGCAACCCCAGAATTGATTTTTATGAATATTCGGGAAGGAAACGTTAACCCTTTAGGCAGAGCTTTGAACTGCCCTAATTGGTTCATCCATGTAAATTTAAAATACTTCATATCTTGCAAATGAACAGACACTGAACAAAAGGATTCAGACTTGTCAAGTCTATAATAATCCTACATCCTCCATCCTTTTTTGATCGAGGGAATATATTTGACCCAAATTGGTGAATTTGGTAGACTGATTCTTTAATAACACCTTTTATATATAGGGTTTTTGAAGCGCAACTTGAAACTCCATTACTTCGCAAAGTGGAGAGTACTGCTAGGAACATGCTGGACAGGCAAATCATAATTTGGATTGCATTCAATTCGAAATCCTTGTATATTATTCAGAATTACCACATCTGAAGTACTCTTCTTCCAATGTTTATAGAAGAGACGTAATCTGCCTCCAACTTTTGGACTTAATCCAGTTAGTATGTTCCCCTGAGAACCAGGTCCACCTACCTCTTGAGTCATTTGAGTATTCTGAGATCCATGGATTCTCCAGGAAGCACAACCACTGGTCCTTACTCCCGCTGCAGGCCGCCAGCTACGTCCCTGCGTTGATGAGCGACTTGGTCCTGGTCTAGGATCCGTATGATGTCTGAAAGGATACTTCCTCTTTACAGACTTTGCAACCATTGATGTATTTATCAATCCTGTTTTCGCTTCATCTTCCAACTCTTTAATACGTCTCCCGAGATCCTCTCCAAAGAGTAAGTTGGGTAATTGTATATTACTTGGTTTGCAGAGTGCTGCGAATTTCGGATTCATAGTAGGCCGTATAGCACTTTCCTCAGATAATTGATCTCGAAGTGGGTGCTGCATAGCAACCCCAGTGCTTGCTGATGCAACTTCGTCATCTTTTGGTTGTTACCTGCTATTCTGGTAAAAGCAGTTATTCCAGAACCCAGCAGCTTTAATGTTCTCTGCAACTGATTCCAGATAATATGGTTCACTGCTGCTGCTTTCAGCAACCCACAGTTACTTCTTGCAGTCTCATCCATTTCCTGCTGTTCCAGCTAATGGTAAACCAAGTAATTTATTAAGGAGGCCAGTTCTTCTCCTAATGGCTCTCCTGACCCTGACGGGGCAGCGAATCCTACTGCCAGAGGTGGAACGTCTGGCAGCTGCCGTTCATCGCCTTGTACAGCCTCACCGTCAGAGTCGGGGTCTGAAATCTCATGAGTGAACTTTGCTCCAACAGCCTATGTAAAAGGCTTTCTATTTGGGCAATACGCTCGAAAGCAGTATCTAGCCCTGTACCAGGAGCTGTTTGAGCTGTTTCCAACAGCTTCGCTTTCAGTACACTCCTCCCTGGAGCTACTTCCATTGCCTGGGACTCCCTCCGTGGGCCGTTGGGATTTAAACGTCGTCTTTTGCCCGACAGGCGCTGACAGTGTTTTCACCAGCCCCAGGTCCACAGTCGCTATGCTCACCGCTGGCGACTGTACCGGGGTTTAGAGGCGGTTGGTCTCTAACCGCGGACTCCCGACTTTCCCGACTTTCTGTCGCCTGTGTCGCTCGCCTCTTCCACCTGTCCGTTTTTTCCATGGCGTCTGTGGAAAAAATCCCCATAGACCCACAGTAAACGGACCTGGAAAACATGAAAAAAGTTTTTACTTACCTTGTAGTTGAAAAACTACAAACCACTGTAGGAGCTCTGCTCCTCACGTCCGTTTGCATCAAGGCGTCTGACGTAATGACGCGCAGGTGCACTGGCGGGGTTCTTCACGTAGTCACTCACGTGACTCCGAAGTAAAATGAAGAAAATTGTCCGTAGCAGAGAGCTCTCTTTTGAAGGAGAGAGGATCAGTATCTACCGAGACTACCTGGCGGAGGTCTTCAAGAAGAGAGCGCTGTTTACTGAGACAAAAAGAATACTGAGGAACATACCTGATTTGAGATACGGCTTGATTTATCCCGCAACTCTAAGAGTCACCTACAAAGAGAAGGAGCAACTTTTTATAGACCATGAAAAAGCACTGGAATATGCCAAAGGCATCGGGAACGTGACCACAGACTAAACGATGTACATCACTCCCCAGGAGTCAAGGAGCAACGGGACATTGCCAGGTCTAAAAGGAACTTTAAAGTACTTTTAAGAACTTTAAGGACTATTGAAAATTGAAATGGACATTGGAGAAAACCTGTTTTTTTTTTTTTAATTTCTCCATTTTTATATTCATCTTTTGTGTTTAATATAAATTCCAAGAACAATAATATCACAGTTATTGTTAATTGTTACTAATCACTATTACTAATTAGTAAATCCACATTTAACCATATATTTAACTACTAATACTTATTAAATATCAATATTATTACTAAAATTATTAACATTTATACTATTCATAAACATTTACTATTGCGTATGATTACTAACAATGATTAATAACTAACAGTTTCTGGTTAACGTAGAAATAGTTAAAATATGATCTTAAGAATATATGATATATGATTATAAGTAAGAGTTAATTTACCCCATGTATTAAAAAGGCTTGATGGTTTTCCTCCTTATTTTTCAACTTAAAATTTAAAATACATACTTAAAGAGGATATTAACACCATATTTAGAGAATAATAATGTTGTTAATTAAGAAATTAAGAAATCTTTTTGTTTAATTTTTTTGTTACTCCCATAGAAATTATTTTATTGTTAAAAATATTTTCATTCTTTTTTTGGAAAGCACGGAGCTAGGATTTTTTCTTTTACAAAGGCTACGGAAGTGTTTAGAATACTAGCCACGCTAGTGTGGCTATCACTAACTACACTAATTGTAGATGTAGTTTCTTTTCTCTCTCACTATACTAACCAATTATATTACTTCTTTCATTTTAAATATTGTTATAATTTCATGTTTGAATGGAACTACAAGTAATTTAAGGAGATATGTTCGGAAGAACGATGTACGTAATTTAAAATTCATCTATCTGATGCTCGGGGACAGGAACAGATTTTGTGTGTTGCACCTTCTGCACGACTATAGACCAACCTAGAAACAATATGCAAGATGGTAATATGACAAGAGGGGGTGAAGGAATAACGTTTTGTAGTTGGAATGTTAAGGGAATTAATGAACCAATTAAGAGAGGTAAAGTTTTAGCACATTTAAATTCACTTAAGACAGATATAATATTCCTCCAAGAAACACACCTTAAAAAGGAATCACAATATAGACTAAAAGCTAAGTGGATTGCTGAAACGTACCAATCCTCCTTTTCACACAAGTCCAGAGGAGTAGCAATATTAATTCGTAAAGGGATATCTTTTACTCATTCATCAACAATAGCGGATATTGATGGTAGATATATTTTATTAGTTGGAGTTAAATGGAAAAAAAGTGATTCTTCTTAATGTATACGGACCTAATTTTGATAATCCTATGTTTTTTAAGAAAACATTTAATATAATCCCAGAATTTACACAATATAAATTAATAATTGGAGGAGACTTAAATTGTACACGACCCTTATTTAGATAGATCATCAAGGCAAAAAAAAGTAAAATCTCAATCAAGTGTATTTCTAAACTCATTTATTAATACCACTAATATTAAGGACGTCTGGAGAATTGAAAATCCAACTGGATGGGAATATTCATTTTATTCACCAGTACATAAAACATACTCAAGAATAGACTATTTTTTAGTAGACTCAACGTTTATCCCATTTACTTATATTTCAAAATACCATAATATTATAATCTCAGACCATGCACCTTTAACATTTATGATTAAATTAAATGGAATGGCCGAGAAACAAACATATTGGAGACTTAATCCACAAATCTTGAATGAAAGATCATGTCAGGAATATCTTATTAAACAGATTCAAACATTTTTCGAGACTAATGACACCCCTGGCACATCTGTTTCTCTTATTTGGGAAACATTTAAAGCGTTTGTACGAGGTGCACTAATCTCCTCCCAAGTATTTTATAACAAAGAGAACCGGATTAAACAACAGACACTGGAAAGGGAAATAAAGCAACTAGATATAGAAAATGCGACAATGCCATCTACGTTAAAACATAATAAAATAGCTGTATTGAAATATAAATTAAACAAAATGTACTCAGAACAAGCAATACAACTTTATTAACATACTAAACAATTACATTTCGAATTCGGAGACAAACCACAAAAAACTATTGGCACGTCAGCTCCGAAAATTGGAGGGGGAAAAAACAATTCATAAAATTAGATCAGATACGGGAGAATTATTAAAACTGCCCAAGGATATAAATGAGAGATTTCTCCAATATTATCATAATTTTTACTCAACTAAAACTATAGAACAAGTCAAGTCAAGTGAGTTTATTGCCATGTGAGATTTCTCCAATATTATCATAATTTGTACTCAACTAAAACTATAGAACAACCGGAAGGAATAGCAGAATTTTTACAAAAATGTAATTTAAAAGGTTTAGACTCAAAAGATAGAGAATTATTAGAAGCTGAAATTACGATAAAAGATATTGAAGAGTCTATTAGATCTTTAAAAAATGGTAAAGCAGTAGGCCCAGACGGTTTAGGCTCTGAATTTTATTTTAAAATTTACGACTTGCTCTCTCCACGTTTACAAGTACTGTATGAGTATATTTATACTCAACAGAAACTGCCAGATACCTTAAATGAATCTATAATAACACTTATACCAAAGGCTGATAAGGATCCTGAAGATCCAGGATCATATAGAGCAATTGCACTTTTAAATACAGATCAGAAAATATTAACTAAAATTCTAGCGCACAGATTAAGTACAGTGATGAATAAATTAATACACTCTGACCAAACAGGCTTTATTCAGAAACGGTATTCATATTTTAATTTGAGACGATTATTTAATATAATATACTCAAAGAGAATCACCAATGAAGACCTAGCAATAATCTCACTTGATGCCGAAAAATCTTTTGATCAGGTTGAATGGCCCTATTTATTTTCGGTGATGGAAAAATTGGGCCTGGGCGAGAAATTCTGCAAATGTATAAAACTGTTATATACTAACCCAACGGCTAGAATATTAACAAACCAAAGGTTATCATCTAAATTTAACCTATCTAGAGGTTGCAGACAAGGATGCCCGTTGTCTCCATTATTATTTGTGTTTGCTATTGAGCCACACGCAGAAGGAGTTAGGACCCACCCGGAAATATATGGGTATAATACAAAGGACACCATATAACCATATAACCATTACAGCACCGAAACAGGCCATCTCGGCCCTTCAAGTCTGTGCCGAACATTTTTAAAAACAATTTTGGAAAATAAATACTCCCCCCTAGACCCATCTACCTGCACTCAGACCATAACCTCCATTCCCTTCCCGTCCATATACCCATCCAATCTATTTTTAAAGGATAAAATCGAACCAGCCTCCACCACTTCCACTGGAAGCTCATTGCACACAGCTACCACTCTCTGAGTAAAGAAGTTCCCCCTAATGTTACCCCTACACTTCCGTCCCTTAATTCTCAAGTCATGTCCCCTTGTTTGAATCTTCCCTACTCTCAATGGAAAAAGCTTATCCACGTCAACTCTGTCTAACCCGCTCATAATTTTAAAGACCTCTATCAAGTCCCCTCTTAACCTTCTGCGCTCCAAAGAATAAAGACCTAACTTGCTCAACCTTTCTCTGTAACTTAGTTGCTGAAACCCAGGCAACATTCTAGTAAATCTCCTCTGTACTCTCTCTATTTTGTTGACATCCTTCCTATAATTAGGCGACCAAAATAGTACTCCATACTCCAGAATTGGCCTCACCAATGCCTTGTACAATTTTAACATTACATCCCAACTTCTATATTCAATGCTCTGATTTATATAGGCCAGCACCCCAAAAGCTTTCTTTACCACCCTATCTACATGAGATTCCACCTTCAGGGAACTATGCACAGTTATTCCTAGATCCCTCTGTTCAAATGGATTCCTCAATTCTCTACCGTTTACCATGTACGTCCTATTTTGATTTGTCCTGCCGAGATGTAGTACCTCACATTTATCAGCATTAAACTCCATCTGCCATCTTTCAGCCCACTCTTCCAAATGGCCTAAATCTCTCTGTAGACTTTGAACATCTACTTCATTATCCACCACACCACCTATCTTAGTATCATCTGCATACTTAGTAATCCAATTTTCCACACCATCATCCAGATCATTGATGTACATGACAAACAACAGTGGACCCAACACAGACCCCTGAGGCACCCCACTAGTCACCGGCCTCCAACCTGACAAACAGCCATCCACCATTACTCTCTGGCATCTCCCATTCAGCCACTGTTGAATCCATCTTGCTACTCCACCATTAATACCCAACAATTGAATCTTCTTAACCAACCTTCCATGAGGAACCTTGTCAAAGGCCTTACTGAAGTCCATATAGACAACATCCACTGCTTTACCCTCATCAATTCCCCTAGTATCCTCTTCGAAAAATTCTAGAAGATTAGTCAAACATGACCTTCCAGGCACAAATCCATGTTGACTGTTCCTAATCAGACCCTGCTTATCCAGATGCTTATATATATTATCTTTAAGTATCCTTTCCATTAATTTGCCCACCACTGATGTCAAACTAACAGGTGTATAATTGCTAGGTTTACTCTTAGTGTGAATAAAATTTCTCTATACGCAGATGATGTATTAATTTACATTACAAAACCAAAAATTAGTATTCCAAATTTATTAAATCTAATAACCCAATTTGGTTTACTCTCTGGATACAGAATTAATTGGAATAAAAGTGAAATTATGCCAATAAGGGAACATAATAAACATATACTACAACAATTCCCGTTTAAAATAGTAAATGAAAAATTTAAATACCTAGGAATTTATGTCACTAAGACATATACATCATTATTTAAATCAAATTTTCCCCCATTACTGAATAAACCACATAAGAATATTCAGTACTGGAAAACACTTCTATCTCAATGGTTGGTAGAATGAATGCCATAAAAATGATTTTCTTACCGCAAATATTATATCTTTTTCAAACAATTCCGGTATACTTGTCAATTTTTTTTTCAAAAAGTTGGATTCCATTATCAGTGACTTTATCTGGGAGTATAAGAATCATAGGATAAGCAAAAAACATCTGTGCAAATCAAAAATAAATGGAGGTTTAATTCTACCAAACTTTTTGTTTTACTTTTGGGCAGTTAACATTAAAAATATGAATTTTTGGTTGGAAGAAATAGATCAACAACCAGATTGGTTAAAAATGGAAAAGGAAGATTGTTTACCTTTTGAAATCGGCTCGATACTATTTTCTACTTTTAAATTAAACAAAAAAATTTATACGGAAAATCATATAATATATAGTGCTATGCGAATTTGGAAACAATTAAAAAAGACATTAAAATTAGATAATTCATCACTTTTTCTTCCAATTGTGAATAACCCTTTATTTAAACCCTCATGGTTGGATAAAGGTTTCATACAATGGAAAAATTATGGAATTAAAATGATGGGACAACTTTACAAGAAAGGCACTTTTCTTTCATTTCAGGAGCTGCAACAGACTTATGGACTTCAAGTAAATGATTTTTTTCAGATATCTTCAAGTTAGAGATTTTGTTAAAGCAAGTACTCAACACTTTAGAATTAGAAATTCAGAAATTCTTGACGACTGTTGGAATAAACATCCTAATACAGAAAAATTAATATCTTACATATATAATATTTTATTAGATATCGACAGACAACCATAACTAAATCAAATAATAATGAAAGATACTTGGGAAGAAAGTTTACAACACATACATCAATGTTCATTAAATGCATGACACTCTCTAATACAATTCAAAGTACTACATAGGTTACATTATTCTAAAACAAAATTAAGTAAAATCTTCCCACATATTTCCCCTATATGTGATCAATGTCAACAATTAGATGCTAACTTAACTCATACGTTTGCGAATTGTATAAAAAATAAAAAATTCTGGGCAAATATTTTAATATAACATCTATAGTTACCAGCACTCAATTGGACCCGGATCCAAAATTAATAATACTAGGAATATTAAAACTAAATCAAACATTTACAACAACTCAAAGAAACGTTATTGATTATAGTATAATGACTAGGAAAAATTGTATTCTAAAATTTTGGAAAGGTCCTATAACCCCCACATTTTAAAATGTTGATTATAGAAATGACGGAGACTTTACACTTAGAAAGAATTAGACTTGTCCTGTTGGACAAACAAGAATTATTTGTTGTAACATGGGCTCCATTTATTGATTATCTAAAGGGTCAGAATGGTTCAGCACGAGAACCTGACTAGCACTCGAGCCAAGGATTAGATGAAATGTTATATTCTGAAATGTACGAATATATCTCGAATGAAGTATTTTTAGTAAGTTATTCCATTCTTCTTTATTATCTTTTGCTTTTTTTTTTCTTTTTTTTTCTGTTCTTCTCTCTCTTTTCTTTCTTTCTTCACCTATTTTTTATTTTTACTTACTTAAAAAAAAAAGAAAAAATCATTGGAGACAATAAGAATAATGTTTGACAATATTATTAATTTAGAAATGAAAAACTTGTAACGATTTTAATATGATATGTATTTACCTCCAATAAAAAAATTATTAAAAAAAAAAAAAAAAAAATCAATTGCCAGTCTGTCTTGGCCAATTCACGTCTCATACCCTCAAAGTTACCTTTCTTTAAGTTCAGAACTCTCGTTTCTGAATTAACAATGTCACTCTCCATCCTAATGAAGAACTCAACCATATTATGGCCATTCTTGCCCATGGGGCCACGCACAACAAGACTGCTAACTAACCCTTCCTCATTACTTAATACCCAGTCTAGAATAGCCTGCTCTCTCGTTGGTTCCTCTACATGTTGGTTTAGAAAACTATCCCGCATACATTCCAAGAAATCCTCTTCCTCAGCACCCCTGCCAATTTGATTCACCCAATCTATATGTAGATTGAAGTCACCCATTATAACTGTTTTATCTTTGTTGCACGCATTTCTAATTTCCTGTTTGATGCCATCCCCAACTCCACTCTTAGGTGGCTTGTACACAACTCCCACTAGCGTTTTCAGCCCCTTAGTGTTTCGCAGCTCTACCCATATCGATTCCACATCCTCCAAGCTAATGTTCTAACTTTCTATTTCGTTATTCTCCTCTCTAACCAGCAACGCTACCCCACCTTTTCCTTTCTGTCTATCCCTCCTGAATATTGAATATCCATGGATGTTCAGCTCCCAGCCTTGGTCATCCTGGAGCAATGTCTCCATGATCCCAACTATATCATATTCATTAATAACTATCTGCACATTCAACTCATCCACTTTATTACGAATGCTCCTTGCATTGAGACACAAAGCCTTCAGGCTTGTTTTTACAACACTCTTACCCCTTATACAATTATGTTGATACAAATGAATCAATTTTCAGAGATCTGGGGGCAAGTCACCAAATCAGTACGGAGTTTATCAGCAAAGTGACAAAATATTGAGATTTGTTGAGGATTTATATCATGGGTTATAGATTTTGAACTGAATGGATTAATTAATCTCCTTTCCTTGGTAAAATTCACCAAGAGACTGTAAATATCTGGTGCAATGTTACCCTCTGCTGGCTGTTAAGGGCATTTACTTTGAGAACAGCAGTATAATGGCCATGTGCGGACGGGGCATCGAAGGACGAGAAACCGAAGCAAAGAAGTGGAAGCCAAGATGCCAAACAGAAACGATGCCAAAAAGCCAAATAACCGAACGGAAACGATGCCAAAAAGCCAAATAACGTACATGACGTCTCCAGGGACGGGATTTGTCCGAGACCTTGACAGCGATTGGTCCAGACCCCCGATTCCATCACATCACTGGCCGGGGGAGACGGGAGGGTGGGTGGGGGGGATTTTTAATTTTCCTTCGCAGCTTTTGGGACTTTCCTGAATATAAAATAAAACCACATGTGATTGGATCTCTGTGGAATATAGACCCCGTGGAGGCGTTGTATGGAATTATGTAACTGGTTTGGACTGATGGTGGGATGGGAGAGGTGGAGTGTCTGCTGTCCATATGGTTTCTGTAAGAGCAGTCGATTTCCTGCCATTGTTTATGTATCTCCCGTAACCTGTTTCAGTTGTGATGTTTACCAAATTACAGATAAAAAACACGATTAAAGCTCCTTCTACCTCGTCAGGCTTTGGATTCACATCCTAGTTACTCATTAAATTTTTTCTTCGCTACATCCGTTTCCTTTGACAACCACTTAAAGTCTATGGTCTCCAGTTCTCAAGTCTAGTTTATTTTCGGATACGCAGGTGTATTGAGGTACAGGAACAATGAAAAACCTGCTTGCAGCAGCATCGCAGGCACACATAGACAACACACAAAAACATAAATTATACATAATTACATAATTATACACAGTTATATATTTCCATACAACGCCTCCACGGGGTCTATATTCCACAGAGATACAAAGAGTACTTGTGAATAGACACAAAATGCTGGAGTAACTCAGCGGGACTGGCAGCGACTCTGGAGAGAAGGAATGGATGACATTTCGGGTCGAGACCACTGAACTGAACTTTCGTCGGTGAGAGTACTTGTGATTGTCTGAAGAAGGGTCTGTACCCGAAACGTCACCCATTCCTTCTATCCAGAGATGCTGCCTGTCCCGCTGAGTTACTCCAGCTGTTTGTGTCTATCTTCAATGTTAGAGTTAAATAAAAAACACAGAGTGCTGGAGGAACTCAGCGGGCTAGGCGGTATCTGTGGAGGGAATGGATTAGAGTAGTTTCGAACCAGGGTTCTTCTTCAATGGGAAGGAACTGCAGATGCAGCTGTCTTTGCAAAATCCCAAAGCATGGAGAGAGAGAGAGAGAGAGAGAGAGAGAGAGAGAGAGAGAGAGAGAGAGAGCGAGAGAGAGAGAGAGAGAGAGAGAGAGAGAGAGAGAGAGAGAGATAAATAGATAGATAGATAGATAGATAGATAGATAGATAGATAGATAGATAGATAGATAGATAGATAGATAGATAGATAGAGCAGGGAGAGAGAGGGGGGGAGAGAGGGAGGGGAGAGAGAGCGGAGAAAGAGAGCGAGAAAGTACAAGAGAGAGAGTGAGATTCCAGGCATCTAACCGCAAGCATTGTGGTAGATCAACGCATGCAAGAATAATCCATTCTATGATCTTTGGCAGCGACTCCAAACTGCTGCGATCCAATCGCACGGGGTACTTATTTTATATTCAGGAAAGTCCAAAAGCGGGGAAGGAAAATTAAAAATCCCCCCCACCCTCCCGTCCCCCCCCCCCCCGGCCATTGATGAGATGAACGCGAAAGTCTGGACAAATCGCTGACAAGGTCTTGGACAAATCCCATCCCTAGAGACATCATGTACGTTCAGTGGGTTTTCAACGTCATGTCTGTTATTTGGCTTTTCAGCGTTGTGTCCTTTCGGTATCTTGGCTTCCACTTCTTCGCATCGGCTTCTCGTCCTTCGATGCCCCATCCACACACGCTCTCCCTCTCCCCTCCCATCTCCCCTCCCCCCCTCTTCTCCCCTCCTCCCCTTCCTCTCGCCACTATCCTCCCCTCCCCTATCCACTCCTCTCCTCCCCTCCCCCTCTCTCCTCTCCTCTCACCTCCCCATCTCGCTCCTCCTCTCCTTTAATTTTCTCTCCTCTCTCCCCTCCTCCTCTCCCCTCTCCTCTCCCCTCCCCTCTTCTCCCCTCTCCACTCTCCTCTCCTCCCCTCCCCTCTCCTCCCCTCCTCTCTCTCATTTCCTCTCCTCCCTCCTCCGCACACCCCTGTTCCCCTCATCTACTCCCCATATCTCCTCTCCTCTTCCCTTTCATCTCTCTCCCTCTCTTCCCCATCCCTCAAATCCAGCAGCAAAGATAATTGTAATATGGTGGACGTGAGAAATTGTCTTGACTCCTCCTCCCCTCTCCTCTCCTTCCCTCTCCTTCCCTCTCCTTCCCTCTCCTCCCTTCTCCTCCACTGTCTTTTACACTCCTCTCCTCTCCTCTCTCTACTGTCCTCCACCCCTCCTCTCCCATCTCTTCTCTCCTTTCTACCCCCACCCATCTCCCACATCCTATCATCTACCCTCCTCTCCCTCCCTACCTTCTCCTCTCGCTCTCCCCTCTTCTCGCTCCTTCTCTCCTTTACTTTCCTCTCCTCTCTCACCTTCTTCCCTCTCCTCTCCTCCATTCCCTTTGCCTCTCCACACCTTTCCTCACCCTCTCCTCTCCTCTCTTCCGTCTCCTCTTCCTCTACCATCCACTCCTCCCTCTACTCTCCACTCCTCTCCTCCCCCTCTCCTCCCCTCCTCTCCCCTCCTCTGCCTCCCTCCACCCCTCCTCCCTCCTCTCCTCTCGCCCCTCCTCCTCTTCTCCCAACTCCTCGCCTTTACTTTCCTCTCCTCTCTCCCCTCCTCACCTCTGCTCTCCTCTCCTCCCCTCTACCTCATCTCCCCTCTCATCCCCTCTCCGTTCCATCCTCTCCTCTCCTCGCCTCTCCCTCACCTTCTCCTCTGTCTGCTCCTCGGCCTCCCTCTCCACCCACCCATTCCCTGTCCTCTCCTCTCGCCCCTCTCCCCAGCTCTTCTTGCCCTTCCTCTCCTTTACTTTCCTCTCCTCTCCCCTTGTCTGCCCTCTCCTCCCGTTTTCCACCTCTCCTCCCCTCCCCCTCCCATCTCCACCTCTCCTCCCCTCCCCTCTCCTCCCCCTCACATCTCCTCTTTTCTCTCCCGCTCCCCTCCCTCTCCTCGCCCCCTCTCTTCCCCCTTTCCTCCCCTCTTCTATACCCTCTTCTCTCCTCTCCCCTCCTTTCCTCCCTTCCCCCTCCCTTCCTCCTTCCCACGTTCTCTCTCCCTCTCCTCTCCACTCCCCTCCTACCTTCTCCTCTCCACACCCCTCCTACCCTCTCCTCTCCCCTCCTCTCCTCCCCTCTTCTTTCCTCCCCCCCTCCCATCCTGACTCCACTCCACCTCTCTCCCATCCCCTCTCCCGTCCTCTCGTCCCCTGCCCTCTCCTCTCTCCCCTCTCCCCTCCCCATCCTTACTTCTCCTCTCCTTTACTTTCCTCTCCTCTCTCCCATCCTCCCCTCTCTTCCCCTCCCCTCCCGTCTACACACCTCATTCCCCTCCTCCCTCCTCATCACCTCACCACCTCGCTTCTCCACTCCTCTCCCCATTTCTGCCCTCCTCTCTGCTCCATCTCCGTCTACTACCCCCCTCACCTATCCTCTCTCCTCTCCTCTTATCCCCTCCCCTCTCCTCACATCATCTCTTGCCCTTCCCCTCCCCTCTCTTTTCTCTCCCCTCTTTCCCCCCTCCTCTCTCCTCCTCTCCTCTCCCCTCCTCTCCCTCCACGATCTCCTCTCCCCTCCTCCCCGCTCCTCTCCACCCCTTCTCTCCTCTCCTCTCCTCTCCACTCCTCTCCTCCCCTCTCCTCTACTCTACTCTTCCCTCTCTCTGCCTCCCCTCCTATCTCCCCTCCTCTCTTCTTCTCCTCTTGGGACTTATCTACAGGCTCCCAAACAGTAGCCTGGATATAGGGTGCAAGTTGAATCTAGAGTTAAAATTGGCATGTCGTAAAGGTAATGCAACGGTTGTTGTGGGATATTTCAACATGCAGGTAGACTGGGAAAATCAGGTTGGTACTGGACCCCAGAAAGAGAGTTTGTGGCGTGCCTTCATGATGGATTCTTGTACTGGAGCAGATTGTACTGGAGCCTACCAGGGAGAAGGCAATTCTGGATTTCTGTAATGAATGGGATTTGATAAAGGAACTTGAGGTTAAGGAGCCATTAGGAGGCAGTGACCATAATATGGTACGTTTTAATCTACAATTTGAGAGGCAGAAGGGTAAGTCGGAGGTGTCAGTGTTACAGTTGAATAAAGGGACTATGGAGCCATGAGGGAGGAGCTAGCCAAAGTTGACTGGAAAGATACCCTAGCAGGGATGACAGTGGAACAATAATGGCAGGTATTTCTGGAATAATACAGAAGGTGCAGGATCAGTTCATTCCAAAGAGGAAGAAAGATTCCAAGGGGAGTAAGGGGCGATCGTGGCTGACAAGGGAAGTCAGGGACAGTATAAAAATAAAAGAGAAGAAGTGCAACGTAGCAAAGATGAGCGGGAAGCAAGAGGATTGGGTAATGTTTAAAGAGCAACAGAAGATAACTAAAAAGACAATAAGAGGAGACAAGATGAGGTACAAAGGTAAGCTAGCCAAGAATATAAAGGAGGATAGTAAACGCTTCTTTAGGTATGTGAAGAAAAAATTAGTTAATACCAAAGTTGGACCCTTGAAGACTGAAAAGGTGAATTTATTATGGGGAACAAGGAAATGGCAGATGAGGTACAAGCACTTTGGATCTGTCTTCACTAAGGAGGACACAAACAATCTTCCTGGTGTACTAGTGGCCAGAAGATCTGGGGTGACGGAGGAACTGAAGGAAATCCACATTAGGCAGGAAATGGTGTTGGGTAGACATGGGACTGAAGGCAGATAAGTCTCCTGCGCCTGATGGTCTGCATACCAGGGTACTTAAGGAAGTGGCTCTAGAAATCGTGGGTGCATTGGTGATCATTTTCCAATGTTCTATAGATTTAGGATCAGTTCCCGTGGATTGAAGGGTAGCTAATGTTATCCCACTTTTTAAGAAAGGCAGGAGAAAACAGGGAATTATAGACCAGTTAGCCTGACATTGGTGGTGAGGAAAATGCTGGAGACAATTATAAAATATGAAATAGCAGCGCATTTGGATAGCAGTAACAGGATCGGTCCGAGTCAGCATGGATTTACGAAGGAGAAATCATGCTTGACTAATCTGGAATTTTTTGAGGATGTAACTAGGAAAATGTAGAAGGGAGAGCCATTGGATGTGGTGTACATGGACTTTGAGAAAGCATTTGATAAGGTCCCACATAGGAGATTAGTGGGCAAAATGAGGGCACATGGTATTGGGGGTCGAATGCTGACGGATTGAAAATTGGTTGGTTGACAGGAAACAAAGAGTAGGGATTAACGGGTCCCTTTCAGAATGGCAGGCAGTGACTAGTGGGGTACCGCAAGTCTCGGTGCTGGGACCGCAGCTATTTACAATATACATCAATGATTTAGATGAAGGGATTCAAAGTAACATTAGCAAATTTGCAGATCACACAAAGCTGGGTGGCAGCGTGAACTGTGAGGAGGATGTTATGAGAGTGCACTTGGACAGGTTGGGTGAGTAGGCAGATGCATGGCAGATGCAGATTAATGTGGATTTATGCTACCAATGTGAGGTTATCCACTTTGGTAGCATAAACAGGAAGGCAGATTACTATCTAAATGGTGTCAAGTTGCGAAAAGGGGAAGTACAACGGGATCTGGGGGTCCTTGATCATCAGTCAATTAAAGTAACCATGCAGGTACAGAAGGCAGTGAAGAAAGCGAATGGCCTGTTGGCCTTCACAACAAGAGGATTTGAGTACAGGAGCAAAGAGGTCCTTCTGCAGTTGTACAGGGCCCTAGTGGAGACCACACCTGGAGTATTGTGTGCAGTTTTGGTCCCCTAATTTGAGGAAGGACATTCTTACTATTGAGGGAGTGCAGCATAGGTTCATAAGGTTAATTCCCGGGATGGCGGGAATGTAATATGCTGAGAGAATTGAGCGGCTGGGTTTGTATATTCTGGAATTTATAATGATGAGAGGGGATCTTATTGAAACATATAAGATTACTAATAATAATAATAATACATTTTATTTATATAGCGCTTTTCAAGGACTCAAAGTCACTTTACATTGAGAGTCAATTAAAAAACAAATAGAGCAGTAAGACAGAGATGCAAAGGGGAGGGGGACATGGGACTAAGGCTATGCAGAGGTGAAGAGATGGGTCTTGAGGCGGGACTGGAAGATAGTGAGGGACTCAGAATTTCGGATCAGTTGTGGAAGGAAATTCCAGAGCCTGGGAGCTGCCCTGGAGAAGGCTCTGCCTCCAAAAGTGCAGAGGTTTGATTTCGGAGTGGAGAGGAGACCAGCTGATGTGGATCTGAGGGACCGTGAGGATTGGTAGGGGAGAGGAGGTCAGACTAAGTGGGCTTCGTTGGGTCCCATGTCCACACGTGAGGACTTTTCCCCCAACTCAATATTTCACCTCTCCACCAATTCCAATATTGGTGGCCAGTGGGGGGGGAGGGGGGCTTTCTGGAGTGCTAGTATGGGTATTGTGGGCTGTAGGGACTGGTTTCCAGAGGGCTAGTTTGGACATTGTGAGCCAAATGGATTCTTGGGGTGGCAGTCACTCAAGCCTGATGTGCTGGCAGTTCACTCACGGCTGGTGGGCTGGCAGTTGACTCACGGATATTCCTTTAAATTCCATTTCAAGCAGGGTGCAAGGTCACCAAATTCAAATGCAGTTTCCTACCATTTCAAGCAGGGTTCAAGGCCACCAAATTCAAGTGCAGTTTCTTACCACTTCAAGCAGGGTGCAAGGCCACCAAATTCAAATGCTGTTTCCTACCACTTCATGCAAGGTGCAAGGCCACCGAATTTAAGTGCAGTTTCCGACCACTTCAAGCAGGGCCACCGAATTCAAGTGCAGTTTCCTACCACTTCAAGCAGGGTGCAAGGCCACCAAATTCACCTGCGGTTTCATGTCATTTGAAGCAGGGTGCAAGGCCACCAATTCAAGTGCAGTTTCGTGCCACTTCAGGCAGGGTGCACGGCCACCAAATTCAAGTGCAATTTCATGCCACTTCAAACAGGGTGCAAGGCCACCAAATGCTAGTGCTGTTTCATGCCATTCCAATCAGGGTGCACGGCCACCAAATTCAAGTGCAGTTTCATACCACTTCAAGCAGGGTGCAAGACAACCAAATTGAAATGCAGTTTAATACCATTTCAAGCAGGGTGCAAGGCCACCAAATTCAAATGCAACTTCATACCATTTAATGCAGGGTGCAAGGCCACCACATTCAAATGCAATTTCGTACCATTTCAAGCAGCATACCATTGAAACCACCATAAAACCACACAAAACACCACATAAACACCACACTCACAGTTCAGTAGACATTCAGCGTGTTCAGTTGATTCACAGCTCAGTCGTGACCTCTCCCTCCCCATGTTGCAGTGACTGAGCTACACCCACACTTCTGGGTTTTATAATCCCTCCCCTCCCACCGGAAGGGGCGTGGTCTATATGGCGTGATTGACATGAGAGAGAGTCTCAACATTTTATTAAACATTAATAACACTTTTATTTTTCATTGATGGGAAGAATCCTCTGCACCTGATGAGCGGAGGGGGACTGAAGATGGCCAAAAATCACAGCCGTATGTGGTAGCGTTTTATCTCAAATCACTATATGGTGCAAACAGGATGTTGTCAAGTTTAGACCAACAACCATTTGCAGTGCAGCATTTCAAAGCAACCACCACCAACAACCATTTGCAGTGCAGCATTTCAAAGCAACCACCACCAACAACCATTTGCAGTGCAGCATTTCAAAGGAACCACCACCAACAACCATTTGCAGTGCAGCATTTCAAAGCAACCACCACCAACAACCATTTGCAGTGCAGCATTTCAAAGCAACCACCACCAACAACCATTTGCAGTGCAGCATTTCAAAGCTGGAGAAACTCAGCGGGTGCAGCAGCATCTATCGAGCGAAGGAGATAGGCAACGTTTCGGGCCAAAACCCTTCTTCAGACTGATAGGGGGTGGGGGGAGGCGGGGAGAAGAAAGGAAGGAAAAAGGAAGAGGAGGAGCCCGAGGGCTGAGGTGGGAAAGGGAGGAGACAGCAAGGGTTAACAGAATTGTGAGAATTCAATGTTCATGCCACCAGGATACAGACTCCCCAAGCGGAATATGAGGTGCTGTTCCTCCAATTTCCGGTGTCGCTCACTCTGGCCGTGGAGGTGGCCCAGGACAGAGAGGTCGGATACGGAGTGGGAGGGGGAGTTGAAGTGCTGAGCCACCGGGAGGTCAGGTTGGTTCGTGCGGTCCGAGCGGAGGTGTTCGGCGAAACGATCGCCAAGCCTACGCTTGGTCTCACCGATATAGATCAGCTGACATCTCGAGCAGCAGATGCAATAGATGAGATTGGAGGAGGTGCAGGTGAACCTCTGTCGCACCTGGAATGACTGCTTGGGGTCGAGGGGGGAGGTAAAGCGACAAATGTAGCATCTTTTGCGATTGCAAGGGAAAGTGCCCGGGGAAGGGTGGAGTGGGAGGGAAGGGAAGATTTGAGAAGGGAGTTGTGGAGGGAGCGGTCTTTGTGGAAGGCAGACAGGGGGGAGATGGGAAGATGTGGCGAGTGGTGGGATCATGTTGGAGGTGGCGAAACTGACGGAGGACTATTTGTTGTAAGTGCCGGCTAGTGGGGTGAAAGGTGAGGACCAGGGGGACTCTGCCCTTGTTACGAGTGGGCGGATGGTGAGAGAAAGCAGTGTTACAGGGTATGGAGGAGGGTATGCAAATCGGGTCCGTCGACCCTCTCCACTCCACCACCCTCCAGCAGCCCGCAGCCGTCGCCTCACCTGCAAACTGGTCTCTGCAGTGGGCCTGAAGCCTCCACGCTGCTGATTCCCACTCCTCTGGGTTTGACTGCACTGGGTCCTAGTGCTACTCCGCCCAACCCCAGTAACCTCAGTGGCTGTTCCACTGGATCTTCCCCATCGCCCCCCAACTATTTGAGCCCTGGTCTTCCCTACCCACACCACAGTCCTCATATCCCCCTACCCCCTGACCACCCTCTACCACCCCACCACACATCGCCTCGTCCCCAGTCCACTCACCTGCCTTCCTCTGGCCCCAATCCACTTCCCTGCCGTGTGTTCACCATCCCCCCCGACCTCCCCCTCTCCGACACCGAACGGTCTGTCCTCAGCAGAGGTCTTACCTTTGTACCCCTCCGTCCCCACCTCAAAGAATTCCGCGCCCACCACGACTTGGAGCTCTTCTACCGTCGCCTCCGCCTCACAGCTCACTTCCACGGGAAGCAGTCCTCGCCCCCCATTGATGATCCCTTTTCCCGTCTCCAACGCACCCCTCTGTAAAGATTCTATAACGAGGCATCGTTACTTTACTATCTTTATTCATACTGGAACATTACATATTGCACTAGCTGTACGTGGTCTGTCACAGGAACTAGAGAGCGATCTGTGGGTGGGGAGGTTGTAGTTATACTTGTGATATGGGGAGTGGTTAGTAGGTATGAGGTCACTATGTTAAAGGCACATGCATATATCATCTACATCCCTCCCCCTCGAAACGACAGGCAAATACAATGGTGACAGGGCGACCACGGCTCATGCGCTAGGACAGTTAAACAAAATCGCCATAGCGGACAGGCGGTTTGACAAGACGTCCCGACCGGGTTCGCATCTCGCCATCCTCCCTTCCGGCAGGAAGAAGAGGCACCGATGGGGGCAGACGAACCTGAAAGGGGGAAACGGGAGGAGACGGAGGAGACCGCGGCACCAAAAGCGGAGGTGATGCGGGATCAGGAGCGGGCAGAGCGCGGGCAGGCGAGCGAGGACTAGTCGGAGCAGGGTGGGACGGAAGCAGTTGAGCTGGTGTAGACCGTTGCATGTTAGGAAGGACGGGCAGATCAACGCCCGGACGCAAAGTCGGCAGTGGGGGAGCAAAGGGATCCGCGGCAGGTGCTGGCGGGACCGTCGGTAAATGGCTCCCGCATGGTCGACGAGATAGGACCTGGGCGACCCCGCAGAGCCGACGACAGTAGCGAGCTTGGAGTGACCGGAAGGGGTCTGCATACGGACAACTTGACCGGGGAAGAGGCGCGGCAGCGGGTGGCAGGACCTGTCATGGGAACGCATTTGGACATCGTGCCTGAAAGCAATGTGTTTCTGAACCGCCACAGGCGGGAGGACGGAGGGTATGAGGGAGCGCTGGGCCACCGGGAGCGGGAGCCTGGTAGCGCGAGACATGAGCCGTTGAGCAGGGGAACCCATGGCAGAGTCGCGGGAAATGTTGCGGAGGTTGAGGAGGGCCAGATGGAAATCGGAGTTAATGCCACCACACTGTTTCAGCAGGTGCTTCGCGCTGCGGAAGGCACGCTCGGCCAGACCGTTGCTTTGCGGGTACTCCGGGCTGCTGGTGAAATGGCGGAAGTTCCATCTGGAAGCGAACGCTTTAAACTCGGAGGTCGTGAACTGGCTGCCATTGTCCGACTGCAGGCTTGCCGGGGGGCCAAAAGTGCCAAAATGAGGGTATAACCTGTCGATGATGGCCGAAGAGGTTAGGGAGTGCAGCCGGTCGACCACAAACCAGCTGGAGTAGGAGTCAACGAGAACCAGGAAGTGTTTGCCTCGCCACTCGCAAATGTCGGCGGCAAGCGTCATCCAGGGCAGTTCGGGCGCGGGCTGCTGCAGAAGCGGCTGACGCTGCTGGTGGGGGGCGAGGCTGTTGCAGGTGGAACACGAGGAGACCCTCTCCCGGATGTATTTGGCCATACCCGCCCAATAGAACTGGCTCCGGGCGAGAGACACGGTGGCTTCGGCCCCAGGATGACCGCGGTGAGCGACCTGAAAATAGTGGTCGTGCAGCGCAGCGGGCACGACCACCTTGTGACCCTTCACCACCACGCCGTCGTGTAGTATGAGCTCATCACGGACCAGAAAGTAGGGCACGGCGCCAGCCGGCAGCGCGGAACGACGGTCGGGCCAACCCCGCTGGATGACGGCAGACAGCTGTTGCAGGGCAGGGTCATTGGTAGTGTGTTCAACCAGTGACTTCATCTGCTGTGAAGGGACGATGTTCACTTGGAGCACCATTAGATCAGACATCTCATATGGGTGGCGAACGGTGGATGTTAGCGGGGTGCGAGACAACGTGTCGGCCACGAACATGTCCTTGCCCTTACGATAAACCACATTGAACGTGAAGCGTTGGAGATGCAGCATCATGCGCTGCAGGCGTGACGAGGCGGCATGGATCGACTTGTTGAGAATGGTGACAAGTGGCTGGTGGTCAGTTTCAATGGTGAAAGTGTTGCCCAGGATGTAGTCTCTGAATTTGGAGCAGGCAAACACCACGGCCAGTAGCTCCTTCTCAATCTGCGCGTAGTGCTGTTCGGTGACGGTCATGGTGCGGGAAGCGAAGGAGACAGGCAACTGTAGGCCGTCATGGACCTGGAGACAGGCGGCACTGAGTCCGAACTGAGAGGCATCGCATGTGAGGACAATGGGACGCTGCATGTAAAAAAACTTGAGTGTGGGGGTGCTGATTAGCTTGGACTTAAGAATGTCGAATGCTTTCTGGTGGTGGGGGAACCAAGCCCAGGACGTGTCCTTTTTTTATCAAATCCCTCAGGGGAGCGCTGAGCTCGCTGAGGTCGGGGATGAACTTCCCCAGGTAGTTTACCATGCCCAGGAAGCGTGACCTCCGGGACGCGGAATCGGCACTTCTTGAGGTTCAGTTTCAAGTTGATTTCCCGGGCCCGGTCCAGGACCTGGCGGAGGTTGACATCGTGTTCGGCAACGTCCTTACCATACACGAGGATGTCATCAACGATGATGGCGCATGGTCGATCTGAAAACAGCTGCTCCATTGTCTGTTGAAATACCTCGCTTGCAGAGTTAATTCTGAATGGCATTCGGAGAAACCGAAACCTTCCGAAGGGGGTGGTGAAAGTTGTCAAAATGGACGACTGCTCGTCCAGTGGTATTTGCCAGAAGGAGCTTTTGGCATCAAGGACAGAAAAAACCGTTGCCGGACCAACCTGTGCAGCGACTTCTTCTACCGTTCTCATAGGGTAGTGCGGGCGTCTAATGGCCAGGTTGAGGTCTTTGGGGTTGATGCAGATGCGTATCTCGCTCTTGCCCTTTTTTGCGGCAACAACCATGGAAGAGACCCACCTGGTGGGCTCGATGACTGCCTTTAGGATGCCCATTTTTACCATACTGTGTAGTGTCGACTGGCGAAGGAGACACGGTGAGGTACATTGACCACTGGATCGACCTTACGGTCCACTACAATCTTGTAGCTGCAGGGTAGTTTGCCTAGCTCATCATCAAAGCGGTTGGGATATTCGGCCAGCGGGTCCATGAGGGCCTGCACCTGGTGGATGTCACCGTGGAAGGATACCAGGCCCATTTCCTGGCATGCCCGTATACCCAGCAGGGGAATGCATTTTTGATCGAGGAGATAGAAGGTGAGGGGCCGAGAGGTCTCTAGTATCTTACAGCTTAGCGTGGCCTTGCCCACAGGAGTAAGAATCTCCCCCCCGTAGGCATGCAAGGTTGAGTTCTGAGAAAAAATCTGCTCATTAGTCCTTATCTGTTTGAAGAGTGATGTTGACATAACGTTCGCAACTGCCCCCGTGTCAATCTTAGCAGTGAAGGTCGAGTTGTTCACAGTGACTCGCACAGAAGGGTCCGTTATCATAGCAGGTGCGCCCAACACAGTATACAAGCTGTTCTCCCCCTGAGAGGAGTCGGATTCAGAAACAGACTGTTCGTCGAAATAGCACTGGGAGCTGAGCTCACTATCAGTTTGTAAAAGGTTGTTTAAATTGCCTCTCGGAGCAGCGACAGGCTTCCCACGGGAGCGACAGGCCGCAGCGAAATGGTTCAATTTCTTGCAGACATTGCACGTTTTACCCAAGGCAGGGCACACATTGTATTGATGAGTGGTGAAGTTGCAATTAGGGCACCTTTGCCGGGCACCTCCCCCGGGAGCAGTACCGAACCCCGGGGCACGTCCCCCTTGAGCAGCGAGCGACCCCGGGGGCCGCGACCGGGGCGTGTTCATCAGACAACTGGAAGTGCTGGCAAAGTTAATCGCCTGTTCAGCCGGTGACACCGCCGAGGTGACAGCTTCAGCTAAGCGGGTGGCGTGCATCGCATCGTTGAAAGTCAGATCGGGCTTGCGCAGAAGTACGGCCCTGAGCTTATCATCGCGGAGACCGTAAACAAGAAGGTCCCTGATAATCTCATCGGGGGTCCACGTGTGGAGGCGGCAGCGCCTGGCCAGGTGTCGCAGCGCAGAGACATAGTTCTCAGCAGCTTCCCCAGGGAGCTGACGCCGCGCGAACAGTTTAAAACGTTCTAAGATGCAGTTTGTTGGAATATCACAAATAGCATTAAACTTAGCCACCAGACATACCGGGTCCCGAGCTGATTCTCCATCAACGTAGACGAAGAAGTCAGAGCGAGTCAGGGCCTCGGGACCAGCCAAGTTGAGAAGCAGAGAGGCTTTGAGATCAGCGGTGGCAGCAGGATGAGCGATCGTGACATAGTGTTCAAAGTCACGTTTGAATACATCCCATCGAAGGGCGATGTCTAAATCGAAAACGAGCACATCAGGCTTACGGGCAGAAGTGGCCATAACAAAGAAATAGGAGGGCGGGGGAAACAAAAAACTGGGACAAAATTAAATGATAAACCGATAGACAGGAGGCGCAAGGTAAGTGGTTTGACACCATGTAAAGATTCTATAACGAGGCATCGTTACTTTACTATCTTTATTCATACTGGAGCATTACATATTATATTGCACTAGCTGTACGTGGTCTGTCACAGGAACTAGAGAGCGATCTGTGGGTGGGGAGGTTGTAGTTATACTTGTGATATGGGGAGTGGTTAGTAGGTATGAGGTCACTATGTTAAAGGCACATGCATATATCATCTACACCCTCCTCATGGACCCCCCCCTCGTGGCCCTCCGGCTTTAGAACTTTTTATCCAAAACTGCCGTTGCGACATCTATCGCCTCAACTTCTCCACTCCCCTGTCTCACTCCAATCTCTCCCCCCTGAACGCACTGCCATCGACTCACTCCGCAACAACCTAGACTGGGTTATCAAACCCGCCGACAAGGGAGGTGCCGTGGTAGTCTGGCGTGTCGATCTCTACAAAGCTGAGGCCACGCGCCAACTCTCGGACACCTCCTCCTACTTACCCCTGGACCACGACCCCACTGACGAGCACCAGGCCACCATCTCTAGGACCATCACTGACTCCGACATTCTGCCCCCCCGAGCCTCTAACCTCATCGTTCCCCAGCCGCACACGGCCGATTTTACCTTCTCCCCAAAATCCACATCCCTGACTGTCCTGGCAGGCCCATTGTCTCTGCCTGTTCGTGCCCTACCAAACTAATTTCCATCTACCTTGACTCCATCCTATCCCCATTGGTTAAATCCCTCCCTACCTATGTTCAAGACACCTCAGACACTCTCCGTCGTCCCCGCGCATTCCATTTTCTAGGCCCTCACCCCCTCATCTTCATCATGGACGTCCAGTCACTCTACACCTCCATCCCCCATCAGGATGGTCTCAAAGCCCTCTGGTTGCAACCTATACCCGTCCACTGATATTCTCCTCCGCCTAGCGGAGTTGGTCCTTACCCTCAATAACTTCTCATTTGACTCCTCCCATTTCCTCCAAATACTAGGCGTAGCTATGGGCACACGCATGGGCCCTAGCTACGCCTGCCTCGTTGTCGGGTATGTCGAACAATCCTTGTTCCAGGCGTACCAGTGCCCCATCCCCGATCTCTACCTCCGCTACATCGACGACTGCTTTGGTGCCACCTCCCGCACCCACACACAACTGACTGACTTCATCCGCTTCACCACTAACTTCCATCCGGCACTCAAATACACTTGGACCATTTCCGACACTTCCCTACCATTCCTTGACCTCATTATCTCCTTCGCAGGTGATAGCCTTCTGACCGACATCCACTATAAACCCACTGACTCCCACGGCTATCTTGACTACTCTTCCTCCCATCCTGCTTCCTGTAAGGACTCCATCCCCTTTTCCCAATTCCTCCGTCTACACCGCATCTGCTCCCAGGATGAGGTGTTCCGCACCAGGACATCGCAAATGTCCTAATTCTTCAGGGAACGGCGGTTCCCCTCCCCCCACTTTAGATGAGGCTCGCACCAGGGTCTCCTCCATACCGCGTAACACTGCTCTCTATCCCCATCACTCCACTCGTAAGAAGGCCAGAGTCCCCCTGGTCCTCACCTTTCACCCCACTAGCCGGCACATACAACAAATAGTCCTCCGTCAGTTTCGCCACCTCCAACGTGACACCACTTGCCACATCTTCCCATCTCCCTCCCTGGCTGCCTTCCGGAAAGACCGCTCCCTCCGCAACTCCCTTCTCAATTCTTCCCTTCCCTCCCGTACCACCCCTTCCCCGGGCACTTTCCCTTGCAATCGCAAGAGATGCTACACCTGTCGCTTTACCTCCCCCCTCGACTCCATTCAATGACCCAAGCAGTCGTTCCAGGTGTGACAGAGGTTCACCTGCACCTCCTCCAATCTCATCTATTGCATCTGCTGCTCTAGATGTCAGCTGATCTATATCGGTGAGACCAAGCGTAGGCTTGGCGATCGTTTCGCCGAACACCTCCGCTCGGTCCGCACTAACCAACCTGACCTCCCGGTGGCTCAGCACTTCAACTCCCCCTCCCATTCCGTATCCGATCTCTCTGTCCTGGGCCTCCTCCACGGCCAGAGTGAGCGACAGTGGAAATTGGAGGAACGGCACCTCATATTCAGCTTGGGGAGTCTGCATCCTGGGGGCATGAACATTGAATTCTCACAATTCTGTTAACCCTTGCTGTCTCCTCCCCTACCCACCTCAGCCCTCGGGCTCCTCCTCCTCCTTTTTCCATCCTTTCTTCTCCCTGCCTCCCCCCACCCCCTATCAGTCTGAAGAAGGGTTTCGGCCCGAAACGTTGCCTATCTCCTTCGCTCCATAGATGCTGCTGCACCCGCTGAGTATCTCCAGCATTTTTGTGTACCTTTGATTTTCCAGCATCTGCAGTTCCTTCTTAAGCATTTCAGAGCAACCACCACCAACAACCATTTAAAGTGCAGCATTTCAAAGCAATAACCACCAACAACCATTTGCAGTGCAGCATTTCAAACCATCCACATTTTATTTTCAAACCACATTAAGGGCACTCACAGTTGATTAAACATGTTTTTCAGTGTTATTCACAGCTCAGAGAGACGTGACCCTCTCGCTTCCTCCATGTTGCAGAGACTGACTGAGGCACAACACTTCCGTGTTTTAAAGTCCCTCCCTCCCTCCCACCAGCAGGGGCAGCAGAGAGAATCTCAACATTTTTAAAACACTAATAACTCTTTTATTTTTCATCAATGGGAAAAATCCTCTTGTCCTGCGCAGCGGAGGGGGATCCTGAGTAAGATGGCCAAAAATCACAGCCGTAAGTGGCCGCGTTATTTCTAAAATCATGAAACAGAAAAACAGGAAGTGGTCAAGGTCAGACTTTTAGTAATATAGATTAAGGGTTTGGACACGCTAGAGGCAGGAAACATGTTCCTGATGTTGGGGAGTCCAGAACCAGAGGCCACAGTTTAAGAATAAGGGGTAAGGCATTTAGAACGGAGATGAGAAAACATTTTTTCACACAGAATTGTGAGTCTTTGGAATACTCTGCCTCAGAGGGCAGTGGAGGCCGATTCTCTGGATACTTTCAAGACAGAGGTTGATAGGGCTCTTAAAAATATCGGAGTCAGGGGATATGGGGAAAAGGCAGGAACGGGGTACTGAGTGTGGATGATCAGCCATGATCACATTGAATGGCGGTACTAGCTCAAAGGGCCGAATGGCCTACTCCTGCACCTATTGTCCATTGTTTATTGTCTCCCCTCCCCTCTCCCCGCGTCTCGCTCTCTCCCCTCTCCTCCCCTCCTCTCTGCTCCCTCCTCTCTGCTCCATCTCCCTCTCCTCTCCCCCTCACCTCTCCTCTCCTCTCCACTCCTCGCCTCTCGCCCCTCACCTCTGCTCTTCTCTCCTCTCCTCCCCACTTCACCCATCTTCACCCCTCAAAACCAGCACCAACGATAATTGCAATATAGAGGTGAGAGATTGTCTCATCTCCTCTCCTCTCCCCTCATCCCTCTCATATACCCTCCTACCCTACCCTCTCCTCCCTTCTCCACTACCCTCCACTCCCCTCCTCTCCTCTCCTCATCTCTCCTCACATTCCCCCGTCTCCTCTCCTCTCCTCCCCTCCTCTCGGCTCCCATCCCTCTCCCAATTCTCTCCTCCCCACTCTCCCCTCCTGTCCCTTCCTGTCCTCCCCTCCCATCTCCTCTCCTCCCACTCCTCGGATTCCCCCTCTCCCACCGTCCATCTCCCTCCCCTCCTCTCTCCTCTCCTCTCTCCTCTCTATCATCTCCTCCCCTCACCTCCCCTCTACCCCTCTCTCATCCACTCCTTCCCCCTCCTCTCCTCTCCGCACCCCTCAAATTGAGCACCAAAGATAATTGGTGGAGGTGAGATTGTCTCCTCTCCTCCTCCCTTCTCCCTTCCTTCCCTTTCCACACGCCACTCCCCTCTCCTCTTCACCCTCCACCTCTCCACTCCTCTCCTCTTCCTTCCTCTCTTGTCCATCCCCTCCCCCCTCTACTCTCCCCTCCTCTCCTCTCCAGCCCTCTGCTCACCCCTCCTCCCCTCCTCCCCTCTCCTCCCACCCCACATCGCCTCTCCTCTCCTCCCCTCTACACTCCTCTCCTATCTTAAAGATAGCGGAGTGAAGGGATACGGGGAGAAGGCAGGAATGGGGTACAGATTGTGGATGTTGAGCCATGATCACAGTGAACGGCGGTGCTTGCTCTAAGGGCCGAATGGCCTACTCCTGCACCTATTGTCTATTGTCCTCTCCTCTATCCTCTCCTGTCTTACCCTCTCCTCTACTTCCCTCTCCTCTCGCCCTACACATCCCCTCCACTCTTCTCTCCCCTCCTCTCCCCTCTTCCCCCTCTCTTCTCCCCTCCTCATCTCCTTTCCATCCCTTCTCTCCTCCACTCCACGCCTCTCCACCCCTCTCCAATCCTCTCCTCCCCTCTGATATCACCTCCTCACCCGCTTTTCTTCGCTCCCTTCTCCTCTCCTCCCCTTTCCTCCCCTCCTATCTCCACCCCTCCCTCTTCCTCTTTCTCCCCTCCCCTCAAATCCAGCAGCAAAGATAATTGTAATATGGTGGTGAGATTGTCTCCTCTCCTCCGCTCTCCTCCGCTACTCTCATCTCCCCTCTCCCCTCCTCCCTTCATCTACTCCCCTCATCACCTCTCCCCTCTCCTCTACTCTTGCAGAAGGGTCAGATTAGCATCAGATTGTAAACTATCCAGTAATCACTGGATGGATTTAAGAGAGAGTTCGATAGAGCTCTAGGGACTAGTGGAGTCAAGGGATATGGGGGGAAGGCAGGCGCGGGTTATTGATAGGGGATGATCAGCCATGATCACAATGATTGGCGGTGCTGGCTCGAAGGGCCGAATGGCCTCGTCCAGCACCTATTTTCTATGTTTCTATGTTTCTATGTTGGGACAACTGCAAACTCAACATCTGACAATGGCTCGCCAAAACAATTACGAAGTATACCTATTAAACAATCCTAAATTACAGTTTAAACATTGCATCTATAGTAATCTGGCCTCATTCCTCACTAAACCACCTGAAGAACAATTAGAATTTGAACATGACTGTCTGTTTGTTTTCAGGGAGGATACTTCTGTCAGATAAGATTTAAAGGATGTCCCTATGGCAGACCCTGATATAACTCTATATGTGGTTGGGAGTGCATGAATCGGACCCCTAGGAGAAAGGCTTTCTGCATATTCCGTGGTAGATCAGACTGGAAATAGCTGCCTTCGAAACACCATTCTCTGTCCAGCAAGCAGAACTGTATGCCCTAATATGAGCTTGTATTATAGGGAAGGATTTGAAAGTAAATATATATATACCGACTCAAGTTATGCATTCGGAGTAGGTCACGACTTTGGCCAATTATGGAAGAACAGAGGGTTCTTAACTTCAACAGGAACACCAATATCGCACCAGCAATTTGTGTCTGATTTGCTACAAGCTTTGCTGTTACCCAAACAAATCTCAGTAATGAAATGTAGTGCTCTTACAAGGGGCCAGACCCCAATAGACATAGGGAATCGTTGTGCTGACCAGACAGCTAAGCAGGTATCCCAGGAATGCAATGTGATTGTGCCTAAGATGATGAGGCCAATGCCAACCATCCAGGAAATTATTCAGTTACAGGAGGAGGCTCCTGATAAAGATATATGATTATGGAAAGAGCTTGGTTGCACAATTAATTGTATGTCAGGTTTGTGGGTCACTCCAGCAGGACGGACCGGTATGCCAGATGCAGTGTGGGTTATAGAATACATGTACTTTGCAACCCACTGTGGTGTCAGAGCAATTGGCGATCCTCTTTCGGCTACTTGGTGGCATCCAATATTACAGACTTTGGCTCAGAATGTTAGTAGCTGTTGTCTTATTTGCCAGCTACATAATCCTGGGAAAGGTTTAAGAAAGAACTGCAGATGCTGGAAAAATCGAAGGTAGACAAAAATGCTGGTGAAACTCAGTGGGTGAGGCAGCATCTATGGAGCGAAGGAATAGGTAACGTTTCGGGTCGAGACCTTCAGACTGATGAGCGGGTGGGCGGGGGGGGGGGGGAAGAAAGGAAGAGGCGGAGACAGTAGGCTGTGGGAGAGTTGGGAATGGGAGGGGAAGGAGGGAGAAAGCAAGGACTACCTGAAATTGGAGAAGTCAATGTTCATACCGCTGGGGTGTAAATTACCCAAGCAAAATATGAGGTGCTGCTCCTCCAATTTGCAGTGGGACTCACTCTGGCTCTGCTCTCACTACCCATCCCTCCACTTGTAACAAGGGCAGAGTCGCCCTTGTCCTCACCTTCCACCCTACTAGTCGTCACATACAACAGATAATCCTCCGACATTTTTGCCACCTCCAACGGGTTCTCACCACTGGCCACATCTTCACATCTCCTCCCCTTTCAGCTTTTGCAAAGACCGCTCCCTTCGTAACTCCCTGGTCAATTTGTCCCTTCCAACCAAACCACCCCCTCCCCTGGTACTTTCCCTTGCAACCGCAGAAAATGCTACAATCCTCTCCCCTCGACTCCATCCAAGGACCCAAGCAGTCTTTCCAGGTGAGGCAGAGGTTCACCTGCACCTTCTGCAACCTCATCTATTGCATCCGCTGTTCTAGGTGTCAACTGCTCTACATCGGTGAGACCAAGCGCAGGCTTGGCGATCGCTTCGCCCAACACCTCTGCTCAGTTCGCACTAACCACCCTGATCTCCCAGTGGCTCAGCACATCAACTCCCCCTCCCATTCCAATTCCGACCTTTCTGTCCTGGGCCTCCTCCATGGCCAGAGTGAGTCTCACCGCAAATTGGAGGAGCAGCACCTCATATTTTGCTTGGGTAGTTTACATCAACCTCCAATTTCAGATAGTCCTTGCTCTCTCCCTCCTTCCACTCCCCTTCCCAGCTCTCCCACAGCCTACTGTCTCCACATCTTTCTTTCTTCTTCCCGCCCCCCCCCCACATCAATCTGAAGATGGGTCTTGACCCGAAACATCACCTATTGCTTCGCTCCATAGATGCTGCCTGACCACTGATTTTCTCCGGCATTTTTGTCTAATCCTGGGAAAGGAGTGAGATGTGAGAATGGGAAAACACCTTTACCCATGGCTTCCTTTGAGACTCTTCAAATGGATTACATCGAATTAGAAAGGTGCTAAGGATATAGGTATGTACTTGTGCTTGTCGATTGTAAATGGATTGAGGCCTACCCATCACTTGATAACTGTTGTTAAGGATCTTCTGCGAGAAATCATCCCCAGATTCGGCATTCCAATTCGGCTTAGCTCTAACAATGGCCCTCATTTCATTGGGCAAATTAACAAAGACTTTTTTGAACTGGGCATCCAGCAGCAGTTACACGGTGCTTATCAACCACAGGCTGCTGGCGTTGTCGAAGGAGCGAATCAGACCCTAAACACTAAATTGGTAAATTAAAGACTGAAACAGGAATTAATTGAATTAAATTTCTCCCTATAGCCTTGTTTCAAATGCGTACCACACCTGCAAGGAAATTGAGATTGAGCCCAGCCAAAATTATATATGGACGTCCATTTAGAACTCTATGGAACCAAAATACTTCAAAGGTTGTCAATTTCCATCATATGACTATACAGATGACTAATTCTGTTCTGCCCTTGACTCGAGCACTTACAGATTTACATTCCAGGGTGCGAGCAGCCTGAAATATAGAAACATAGAAAATAGGTGCAGTAGGAGCCATTCGGCCCTTCGAGCCAGCACCGCCATTCACTGCGACCATGGCCGATCGTCCCCAATCAATAACCCATGCCTGCCTTCTTCCCGTATCCCTCGATTTCACTAGCCCCCAGAGCTCTATCTAACTCTCTCTTAAATCCATCCAGTGATTTGGCCTTCACTGCCCTCTGTGGCAGGGAATTCCACAAACTCACAACTCTCTGGATGAAAACGTTTTTACTCACCTCACTTAAACGGCCTCCCCTTTATTCTATGTCTGTGGCCCCTGGTTGTGGACTCGCCCAACGTTGGGAACATTTTTCCTGCATCTAGCTTGTCCAGTCCATTTAGAATTTTATATGTTTCTATAAGATGCTCCCACATCCTTCTAAACTCCAGTGAATACAAGCCCAGTCTTTTCAATCTTTCCTCATATGACAGTCCTGCCATCCCAGGGATCAATCTCGTGAACCTACTGCCTCAATCACAAGGATGTCATTCCTAAAATTAGGAGACCAAAACTGTACGCAATGCCCCAGATGTGGTCTAACCAGAGCCCTATACAGCTGCAGAAGAACCTCTCTACTCCTATACTGAAATCCTCTTGTTATGATGGCCAACATTCCATTAGCTTTCTTCACTGCTTGCTGTACTTGCTTGCCAACCTTCAGTGACCTGTGTACAAGGACACCCAGGTCTCGCAGTACCTCCCCTTACCTAACCTAACCCTAGTGAGATAATAATCTGCCCCCTTGTTTTTGCCACCAAAGTGGATAACCTCACATTTATCTATACTATACTGCATCTGCCACACATCTGCCCACTCATTCAACCTGTCCAGGTCACCCTGCAACCTCCTAACATCCGCTTCACAGTTCACGCTGCCACCCAGCTTTGTGTCATCTGCAAACTTGCTAGTGTTGCTCCTAATTCCCTCTTCCAAATCATTAATATGGTAAACAGTTGCGGCCCCAACACCGAGCTTTACGGCACTCCACTCGCCACTGCCTGCCATTCTGAAAAGGATCCGTTCACTCCTGCACTTTGCTTCCGGTCTGCCAACCAATTTTCTATCCACATCAATACCCTACCCCCTATACCATGCGCTCTAATTTTAGTCACCAGTCTCCCGTGCGGGACCTTATCAAAGGCTTTCTGAAAGTCTAGATACACTACATCCACTGGCTCCCCTTCATCCATTTTACTTGTCACATCCTCAAAAAATTCCAGAAGATTGGTCAAGCATGATTTTCCTTTCATAAATCCATGCTGACTTGGAGTACCACTATCCAAATGCCCCATTATTACCTCTTTAATAATTGACTCCAGCATCTTTCCCACCACCGAAGTCGGACTAACTGGTCTGTAATTCCCCGTTTTCTCTCTCGCTCCTCTCTTGAAAAGTGGGATAACATTAGCTATCCTCCAATCCACAGGAACTGATCCTGAATCTATTGAACATTGGAAAATGATCACCAATGCGTCCACTATTTCTAGAGCAACCTCCCTGGGATGCAGACCAGACTATCAGGCCCAGGGAATTTATCATCCTTCAGTCCCATTAGCCTACAAAATACTATTTCTCGCCGAATGAAAATTTCTTTCAGTTGTTCGACCCCCTTAGATCCTCTGTCCTCCAATACATCTGGGAGATTGTTTGTGTCTTCCTCAGTGAGGACAGATCCGAAGTACCTGTTCAACTCTTCTGCCATTTCCTTGTTCCCCATAATAATTTCACCCGTGTCTACCTTGAAGGGACCCACATTTGACTTTGCTACTCTTTTCCCCTTAGCTTATCTAAAGAAGCTTTTACTGTCCTTCCTGGCCAGCTCCCCTTCGTACTTTATCTTTCAAGCCCGTATTGCCCGTTTAGTTTTCTTCTCTGGAGGTCAAGCTTGGTGATTTTGTGATGCTTAAGAATTGGGCGAGGAAAGGTTTGGAGGCTCGGTGGGGAGGACCTTATCAAGTTCCCCTGACAACCCCAACTGCTGCTAAGATGGAAGGAAGGAATGCGTCGGTCCATCTTCACCATTGCAAATTATTAGTAGAAAAATTTGAGTTGCTAGCTTCTTTTTTTAGGAATATCTTAATATAGGAACATTACATCGAGAGTAAAGAGTAAAGCAAGCTGACGTGGATGAAGATAATTCATGCCCATGTAAACTCGGGAGGTGGAGACTCGTCAGTCAAAATTCTTCGAAGCTATGCCCATGAAAAGTCAGGAAATTACTCAGTGTTCTGACACAACTACATCACTATCATTGTCGGATTGAATAATGTGAATAGTTGTCATTTGGCCCTGTTTTATTTATCATAGAATGATAAAAGTGGGGGATGTGAATATCAGAAATTTGGGTACTTGAGAAAATGCAAGGTCTGTGAAAAGATCTGTGAAACCTGCTTGATATCATTTGCAGAGAGGTTTCTGCCCAGATATCCTGCAAGGTGCCAATATGTCTGGGATTCTGCAGATGGAGCTATGCCCTGATGCTAAGGCATGCTTGTGATTGGTTGGGGAAATGTTATGTCTCGATTATGTTGCAGTGGCTTGGCTTGTAGGGGTTGCCTCCCCCAAGTACTTCCACGCCCTTAGTTCAGAGGGGTATAAAGGGGTCGGGAGCACATTGGGCTGTGCCGATTGTCTTGGGTCTGTTCTATTTGCGTGAGGCTGTGTTGGGCTCGAGTAAGTGGTAACGAGGATCGGGCCCGCGCTATTGTATACAATAAAACAGTTGGAATTCCAGTGCTCGTATTCGGTGTTTGACTGAACCAGACTAGGGGAATAAGTTTAGATCTGGAATTAACAATAACATACTTTTCACTTATGTTAATCTTATTCAACAACAGATGGCTAATACAAGTCAAACACAACGCAAGGGCATCTTGGCATTATTGTATCTCACCTTTCAGGCGGCCCACGCCACCATCCCCTCTCCAAGCCAATCATAAGCCCTCCCATTTACTTCTCCTCACTGAAGGGAAAACAACCATTGCGGATGACACTAAGCTGGGGGGCAGTGTTAGCTGTGAGGAGGATGCTAGGAGAATGCAAGGTGACTTGGATAGGCTGGGTGAGTGGGCAAATGTTTGGCAGATGCAGTATAATGTGGATAAATGTGAGGTTATCCACTTTGGTGGCAAAAACGGGAAGGCAGACTATTATCTAAATGGTGGCCGATTAGGAAATGGGGAGATGCAGCGAGACCTGGGTGTCATGGTACACCAGTCATTGAAAGTAGGCATGCAGGTGCAGCAGGCAGTGAAGAAAGCGAATGGTATGTTGGCCTTCATAGCAAGAGGATTTGAGTATAGGAGCAGGGAGGTTCTACTGCAGTTGTACAGGGTCTTGGTGAGACCACACCTGGAGTATTGCGTACAGTTTTGGTCTCCAAATCTTAGGAAGGACATTATAGCCATAGAGGGAGTGCAAAGAAGGTTCACCAGACTGTTTCCTGGGATGTCAGGACTTTCATATGAAGAAAGATTGGATAGACTTGGCTTATACTCGCTAGAATTTAGGAGATTGAGAGGGGATCTTATAGAAACGTACAAAATTCTTATGCGGTTGGACAGGCTAGATGCAGGAAGATTGTTCCCGATGTTGGGGAAGTCCAGGACAAGGGGTCACAGCTTAAGGATAAGGGGGAAATCCTTTAAGACCGAGATGAGGAAAAACTTTTCACACAGAGAGTGGTGAATCTCTGGAACTCTCTGCCACAGATGGTAGTTGAGGGCAGTTCATTGGCTATATTTAAGAGGGAGTTAGATGTGGCCCTTGTGGCTAAAGGGATTAGGGTGTATGGAGAGGAGGCAGGTACGGGATACTGAGTTGGATGATCAGCCATGATCATATTGAATAGCGGTGGCAGGCTCGAAGGGCCGAATGGCCTACTCCTGCACCTATTTTCTATGTATCTATGTATCTATGAGATTCCAACTTCAGGGAACTATGCACAGTTATTCCTAGATCCCTCTGTTCAACTGCATTCCTCAATTCGCTACCATTTACCATGTACGTCCTATTTTGATTTGTCCTGCCAAGATGTAGCACCTCACATTTATCAGCATTAAACTCCATCTGCCATCTTTCAGCCCACTTCCATAATGGCGGTGCAGGCTCGAAGGGCCGAATGGCCTACTCCTGCACCTATTTTCTATGTATCTATTTATCTATGTATCTATCTCCTCTACTATTTCACATTTACATTTACCATTCACACTTCAACACATTCGCAGACAAGAGGTAATACGTCTAGTCTTACTTTGCCGATTCCCACATACCTCTTTTGCACTTGGTCAAGCAAGAGCTGCCTATTGTCACATCCAAACACCCTTTCATTACCTTGTTCAATTGAAATCAAAATTAAGTATTAATTGTTCTTCCAAACTGCCGGTGCACCCGTAGCCACGACAACCTGGCAAAGTTCTTGCCGTTGGTGGAGCGGCCAAAGGGCTTCTCACTCATGTGCACTCGTTGGTGGGCCTTCAGGTCATACACTGTCTTGAAGTCCTTGCCGCAGTCGGAGCAGCCGAAGGGCCTCTCGCCGGAGTGCATGCGGGTGAAGTTCTTGCCATGCTCCGAGCAGTCGAAGTGGCGTTCGCCCGTGTGCACTCACTGGTGGATCTCCATCTGGCTCAGGTGCTGCTAGACCTTGCCACACACATTGCATTTCATAACGCTTCCCCTTGTTGTGCCCCATCATGTGGCCCTCCACCGAATCTCAGCCCCTCGAAGCTCAGCCCGCACACCGAGCAGATGGGGGGGCTCACATGCACTCTGGCCGCCCTCAATGGCCGCTCACACCCCCATCTCTCCTTCCACAGCAACGGCTCCTAAACCCTGCATGAGGGGAACACAGAGGGTCAACAAGCTGGCAAACAGGACATTACAAATGCGTGAACATTACTAGGTGCTTGAAGGGTTGGGGGGAGGGACTCAAATCGAGAAAGCTAGTAGACAGTGTGTGAGGCAGGAGGCAGAGAAGGGAAGCACTCAGACCCAACAAGTAGGGGAGAAAGAAGAGAAAAATATAATAAACAGAGAATAAGAGGTGGGGGGGGGGTTCTTAAATGTGTGAGCAGCGAGACAGGAGGGGTGTAAAATGAGGGTAGAAGAAACAGGTAGCAAGGTAAAATGTAAACGTGGCAGGCAGACAAATCCAGGGCAAAAATCAAAAAGGGACACTTTTCAACATAATTGTATAAGGGGTAAGAGCATTGTAAAAACAAGCCTGAAGGCTTTGTGTCTCAATGCAAGGAGCATTTGCAATAAAGTGGGAGGAGTTGAATGTGCAGATAGTTGTTAATGATTATGATATAGTTGGGAACACGGAGACATGGCTCCAGGGTGACCAAGGCTGGGAGCTGAACACCCTGGGATATTCATTATTCAGGAGGGATAGACATAAAGGAAAAGGAGGTGGGGTAGCGTTGCTGGTTAGAGAGGAGATTAACGCAATAGAAAGGAAGGACATTAGCTTGCAGGATGTGGAATCGATATGGGTAGAGCTGCGAAACACTAAGGGGCAGAAAACGCTAGTGGGAGTTGTGTACAGGCCACCTAAGAGTAGTAGTGGAGTTGGGGATGGCATCAAACAGGAAATTAGAAATGCGTGCAACAAAGGTAAAACGGTTATAATGGGTGACTTCAATCTACATATAGATTGGGTGAATCAAATTGGCAGGGGTACTTGAGGAAGACGATTTCTTGTAATGTATGCGGGATAGTTTTCTAAACCAACATGTAGAGGAACCGACGAGAGAACAGGCTATTCTAGACTGGGTATTAGGTAATGGGGGAAGAGTTAGTTAGCAGTCTTGTTGTGCGTGGCCCCTTGGGCAAGAGTGACCATAATATAGTTGAGTTCTTCATCAGGATGGAGAGTGACATTGTTAATTCAGAAACAAGAGTTCTGAACTTAAAGAAAGGTAACTTTGAGGGTATGAGACGTGAATTGGCCGATAGACTGGCAATTGATTCTTAAAGGGTTGATGGTGGATATGAAATGGAAGGCATTTAAAGACTGCATGGATGAACTACAACAATTGTTCATCCCAGTTTGGCAAAAGAATAAATCAGGGAAGGTAGTGCATCCATGCATAACAAGGGATAATAGGGATAGTATCAAAACAAAAGATGAAGTGTACAAATTAGCCAGAAAAAGCAGCCTACCAGAGGACTGGGAGAAATTCAGAGTCCAGGGAGAGCGACGCTTCGAGGAGCGGCTGTGAGGGAGCGGCTGTGACCTCCAGATCTGCTGAACACTCGATCTTTCTGTGTGTTTTGAAGAACGGGGGTGAGCTAACCTGATTTACATCCTACAGTATCTTCTGACAGCTGTGGTGCCGACCCGGGCCCCAGACGCGGGCGCCGTCGGCCGCTTCGTCCGACCCGGCTTCTACCCGCGATAAAGGCCTCTGGCCGCGGTCCCGGTCGACAGGCTCCCGGCGTAGAACAGCACAGCGAGTCAGCACCGCGAACGCAGCAGTCCCCTCCGGTCAAAACAACGGCGGCGGTAAACTAAGCCCCGACGACGGCAACTTACTTTCACCGACCTCCCGTACACTTCGGCGACGACAGGGCCCACGCTGACTGTCGTTGTCCACCGGGCCGCTCCGACTTTGGCCGTTACACAGGGACGACTTGACAACTTTTAACAGCATCAAGGGCGGACATTTATTATTCCCTCCCGTGTCTTATTTAGTTTTATCATTTATCGCGATTTTCCTTCTTTATTTTTTAAACTAGTAAAGCGGGATTTTTAATCTTTTAATCTTTTTAAATCTTTTATCGCGCAAGGAAATCTCTGTGCTACCAACCAAGATCAATTTTATCGTGACTTTCTTTTTAACTAGTAAAATAGCGTTTTATCCTGTCATCGTGCATTCCGTTCTGCCACCCGAGACCAATTTTGTGATCTTTGCTGGTAACTGACTGCTTTTAACTGTTTTTAATCTTGAAGATTTTCCTGCCACCCAGCCCAATTGCAATATATGCCATAGAATACTGTAACCTCGCTCGTGCCATATTGGATTTCTAAAATCGAAGATTGAATTAGTACCATGCTTGGATCTGGAAGAATACGAAACACATCAACACCAGTGTTGTATTCGGTTCTGTTTGCCTTCTCCCAACTTGGATTGAGGATTTTCTAAATGAGTGTCCAGAAGATGTCCGTAAATACGTTTTGTGGAAATGGGTCGAAACACTCAGCTACCCCCTTTCTAGGCTACCCTAGAGGTCGCCTACCATTGTTCATTATTGTCAATTTACTGGCTGGGGACATCAACCTCAACCCTGGCCCAAAAGGTCAGCACCGTGGACGTAAACCAAAGTACCCGTGTGGATTGTGCTCATTTGCTGTTAATGATTCTGGCATTCAGTGCTCGATGTGCACAAGTTGATTTCACCTGAACTGCTCCAATGTGTCAAACGACACTTTTGGTTTTCACTCCAAAAATCCAAATGTCATCTGGTTATGCCCATTGTGCGATGTCATCAACCTTGCCAGCTCATTTTTTGACTCGTCAAGCGAACTTACAAGTATGCTCAACTTGAGCAATTCATTTGGAAGTCTCACATCTCTGAGTGATGACCCTGATTGTGACATATAACCATATAACCATATAACCATATAACAAATTACAGCACGGAAACAGGCCATCTCGACCCCTGCCGAACACGTATTCTCCCCTAGTCCCATATACCTGCGCTCAGACCATAACCCTCCATTCCTTTCCCGTCCATATAACTATCCAATTTATTTTTAAATGATAAAAACGAACCTGCCTCCACCACCTTCACTGGAAGCTCATTCCACACAGCCACCACTCTCTGAGTAAAGACGTTCCCCCTCATGTTACCCCTAAACTTCTGTCCCTTAATTCTCAAGTCATGTCCCCTTGTTTAAATCTTCCCTACTCTCAGTGGGAAAAGCTTATCCACGTCAACTCTGTCTATCCTTCTCATCATTTTAAAGACCTCTATCAAGTCCCCCCTTAACCTTCTGCGCTCCAAAGAATAAAGCCCTAACTTGTTCAACCTTTCTCTGTAACTTAGTTGCTGAAACCTAGGCAACATTCTAGTAAATCTCCTCTACTCTCTCTATTTTGTTGACATCCTTCCTATAATATTAGCAGCACATTTGGAAAGTGGGGAAATCATTGGACAAAGTCAGCATGGATTTACGAAAGGTAAATCATGTCTGACGAATCTTATAGAATTTTTCGAGGATGTAACTAGTAGCGTGGATAGGGGAGAACCAGTGGATGTGGTGTATCTGGACTTCCAGAAGGTTTTCGACAAGGTCCCACATAAGAGATTAGTATACAAACTTAAAGCACATGGCATTGGGGGTTCAGTATTGATGTGGATAGAGAACTGGCTGGCAAACAGGAAGCAAAGAGTAGGCGTAAACGGGTCCTTTTCACAATGGCAGGCAGTGACTAGTGGGGTACCGCAAGGCTCAGTGCTGGGACCCCAGCTATTTAAAATATATATTAATGACCTGGATGAGGGAATTGAAGGCAATATCTCCAAGTTTGCGGATGACACTAAGCTGGGGGGCAGTGTTAGCTGTGAGGAGGATGCTAGGAGACTGCAAGGTGACTTGGATAGGCTCGGTGAGTGGGCAAATGTTTGGCAGATGCAGTATAATGTGGATAAATGTGAGGTTATCCATTTTGGTGGCAAAAACAGGAAAGCAGACTATTTTCTAAATGGTGGCCTAGGAAAAGGGGAGATGCAGCGAGACCTGGGTGTCATGGTACACCAGTCAGTGAAAGTAGGCATGCAGGTGCAGCAGGCAGTGAAGAAAGCGAATGGTATGTTAGCTTTCATAGCAAAAGGATTTGAGTATAGGAGCAGGGAGGTTCTACTGCAGTTGTACAGGGTCTTGGTGAGACCACACCTGGAGTATTGCGTACAGTTTTGGTCTCCAAATCTGAGGAAGGCCATTATTGCCATAGAGGGAGTGCAGAGAAGGTTCACCAGACTGATTCCTGGGATGTCAGGATTGTCTTATGAAGAAAGACTGGATAGACTTGGTTTATACTCTCTAGAATTTAGGAGATTGAGAGGGGATCTTATAGAAACTTACAAAATTCTTAAGGGGTTGGACAGGCTAGATGCAGGAAGATTGCTCCCGATGTTGGGGAAGTCCAGGACAAGGGGTCACAGCTTAAGGATAAGGGGGAAATCCTTTAAAACCGAGATGAGAAGAACTTTTTTCACACAGAGAGTGGTGAATCTCTGGAACTCTCTGCCACAGAGGGTAGTCGAGGCCAGTTCATTGGCTATATTTAAGAGGGAGTTAGATGTGGCCCTTGTGGCTAAAGGGATCAGAGGGTATGGAGAGAAGGCAGGTACGGGATACTGAGTTGGATGATCAGCCATGATCATATTGAATGGCGGTGCAGGCTCGAAGGGCCAAATGGCCTACTCCTGCACCTAATTTCTATGTTTCTATGTATCAATAATTAGGCGACCAGTATTGTACACCATACTCCAGAATTGGCCTCACCAATGCCTTGTACAATTTTAACATTACATCCCAACTTCTATACACAATGCTCTGATTTATAAAAGTCAGCACACCAAAAGCTTTCTTTACCACCCTATCTACATGAGATTTCACTTTCAGGGAACTGTACACAGTTATTCCAAGATCCCTCTGTTCACCTGCATTCTTCAATTACCTACCATTTACCATGTACGTCCTATTTTGATTTGTCCTGCCAAGATGTAGCACCTCACACTTATCAGCATTAAACTCCATCTGCCATCTTTCAGCCCACTCTTCCAACCGGTATAAATCTCTCTGTAGACTTTGAACATCAACTTCATTATCCACAGCCCCACCTATCTTAGTATCATCTGCATACTTACTAATCCAATTTACCACACCATCATCCAGATCATTGATGTTCATGACAAACAACAGTGGACCCAACACAGATCCCTGTGGCACCCCACTAGTCACTGGCCTCCAACCTGACAAACAACCAACCACCATTACTCTCTGGCATCTCCCATTCAGCCACTGTTGAATCCATCTTGCTACTCCACCATTAATACCCAACCATTGAACCTTCTTAACCAAACTTCCGTGAGGAACCTTGTCAAAGGCCTTACTGAAGTCTATATACAACATCCACGGCTTTACCCTCATCAATTTCCCGAGTAGCCTCTTCAAAAAATTCAAGAAGATTAGTCAAACATGACCTTCCAGGCACAAATCCATGTTGACTATTCCTAATCAGCCCCTGTTTATCCAGATGCTTATATATATTATCTCTAAGTATCCTTTCCATTAATTTGCCCACCACTGACGTCAAACTAACAGGTCTATAATTGCTAGGTTTACACTTAGACCCCTTTTTAAACAATTGAACAACATGCGCAGTACGCCAATCCTCCGGCACTATTGCCGTTTCCAATGACATTTGAAATATTTCTGTCATAGCCCCTGCTATTTCTACACTAACTTCCCTCAATGTCCTACGGAATATTCTGTCCGGACCTGGAGACTTATCCACTTTTATATTTCTAAAAATTGTCAGTACTTCCTCTTCTTTGAATCTCATAGTTTACATAGTCTACTTGTTTCCCTTACCTCACATAATTCAATATCCTTCTCCTTGGTGAATACCGAAGAAAAGAAATTGTTCAATATCTCCCCCATCTCTTTTGGCTCTGCAGATAGCTGTCCACTCTGACTCTCTAATGGACCAATTTTATCCCTCGTTATCCTTTTGCTATTAATATAGCTGTAGAAACCCTTTGGATTTACTTTCACCGTACTTGCCAAAGCAACCTCATATCTTCTTTTAGCTTTTCTAATTTCTTTCTTAAGACACTTTTTACATTTTTTATACTCCTCAAGCACCTCATTTACTCCATGCTGCCTATTATTATTGTAGATCTCTCTCTTTTTCCGAACTAAGTGTCCAATTTCCCTTGAAAACCATGGCTCTTTCCAATTTTTACTATTTCCTTTCAACCGAACAGGGACATAAAGATTCTGTACTCTTAAAATTTCACCTTTAAATGTCCTCCATTTCTCTTCCACATCTTTCCCATAAAACAAACTGTCTCAATTTACTCCTTTTAAATCCTTTCGCATCTCCTCAAAGTTAGCCTTTCTCCAATCAAAAATCTCAACCCTAGGTCCAGTTCTGACACTCTCCATAATTATATTGAAACTAATGGTATTGTGATCACTGGTCCCGAACTGTTCCCCAACGCATACCTCTGCCACCTGACCCATCTCATTTCCTAACAGGAGGTCCAGCACCGCCCCTTCTCTAGTAGGTACTTCTATGTATTGCTGCAAAAAACTATCCTGCACACATTTTACAAACTCCAACCCATCCAGCCCATTTACAGAATGTGTTTCCCAGTCTATGTGTAGAAAATTGAAATCTCCCACAATCACTGCCTTGTGCTTACTACTAATATCTGCAATCTCCTTACATATTTGCTCCTCCAATTCTCGCTCCCCATTTGGCGGTCTGTAATACACCCCTATGAGTGTTGCTACCCCTTTCCCATTTCTCAGTTCCACCCAAATAGCCTCCCTAGAAGAGCCCTCTAATCTATCCTGCCAAAGCACTGCTGTAATATTTTCCTGATAAGCAATGCAACACCTCCACCTCTTGCCCCTCCAATTCTATCAAACCTGAAGCAACGAAATCCTGGAATATTTAGTTTCCAATCACAGCCCTCCTGCAACCATGTTTCACTGATCGCCACAACATCATACTTCCAGGTGTCAATCCAGGCTTTAAGTTCATCCACCTTTCTTACAATGTTCCTAGCATTAAAATATACACATTTAAGAAACCCACCCTCTCTTATTCTCTGTTTATTGTATTTTTCTTCTCTCTCCCCTACATTTTGGGTCAGAGTGCTTCCATTCTCTGCCTCCTGCCTCACACACTGACTGCTAGCTTTCCCAATTTGAGTCCCTCCCCCCAACCATACTAGTTTAAAGTCTCCCCAGTAGCCTTTGCAAATCTACCCGCCAGGATATTGGTCCCCCTCGAGTTCAAGTGCAACCCATCCTTTCTGTACAGGTCGCACCTTCCCCAAAAGAGGTCCCAATGATCCAGAAACTTGAATCCATACCCACTTGCACCAGTCCCTCATCCAGTCATTTATCCTCCACCTCGCTCCATTCCTACTCTCACTGTCGCATGGCACAGGCAGTAATCCTGAGATTGTTACCTTTGCAGTCCTTCTCCTTAACTCTCTACCTAACTCCCTAAATTCTTCTTTCAGGACCTCTTCTCTTTTTTTACCTATGTCGTTGGTACCTATATGTACCACAACCTCAGGCTCCTCTCCCTCCCATTTCAGGATTTCTTCGACACGTTCAGACACATCCCTGACCCTGGCACCAGGGGGGCAAACTACCATCCGGGTCTCCTGTCTGCGTCCACAGAAACGCCTATCCGACCCCCTGACTATAGAGTCCCCTATTACAATTGCCCTCCTCTTCTTTTCCTTACCCTTCTGAGCAACAGGACCGGTCTTTGTGGCAGAGGCCCGGCCGCTGTCGCTGCCCCCAGGTAGGCCATCTCCACCACCATTACTCAAACATGAGTACTTATTTTCAAGGTGTACAGCCACTGGGGTACTCACCAGTCTCTGCCTCTGCCCATTGCCCTTCCTAACTGTGACCCAGTTTTCTGTCTCCCGTGGTCTTGGAGTGACCACCTCCGTGTAACTCCTTTCTATGACCTCCTCGCTCTCCCTGAGCAGACAGAGGTCATCGAGTTGCTGCTCCAGGTTCCTAACACGGTCTCTTAGGAGCCCCATCTCGACGCACCTGGCGCAGATGTGGACGTCTGGAGGGCTATCAGACTCCATGACTTCCCACATCTGACATCCAGAACAGTAAACTGCCCTGGCCCTCATAATCCCCTTACCTGGGATACAAGTCAATCAGCTGCTTCCTCAAGTCCGTTCGACCAAATCAGAGGCTTCCCCCACACTCCTTCTCTGGAACGTTGCCTGAACGTTGCAGTTGCAGATGGAACGTTGCAGATTTGGGTTCCAACGGCTCCCCGGGCCTCTGTAGAAGCAAGACCCGCGCTGTTTTTCTACTCACAGCTCCAGGTAACTCCTCCTCGCTCCAACGGCTCCCCGGGCCTCTGTAGAAGCAAGCCCCGCGCTGTTTTTCTACTCACAGCTCCAGGTACCTCCTCCTCGCTCCAACGGCTCCCCGGGCCTCTGTAGAAGCAAGCCCCGCGCTGTTTTTCTACTCACATCTCCAGGTAACTCCTCCTCGCTCCAACGGCTCCCCGGGCCAATGGATCCCCGGGCATATGACATATGGAATCATGAGAATTTAAGATCATCCAACCCAAATTGTGCTGGCCACTTACCGAAAATAACACAAAAAAACTGCTCCTGAGTGACCTTGTGGAACGACATCCAAAGCAACACCAACATCCAAAGCAGTGAAAAACCCTCTGCTGAAATGTCCGAAGACAAAGGATGGCTGGACCGTTGTTGGGAAAGATGGTAAAAGTAATACCCCTGATGATGACAATCCTCCATCCTCCCCCTACACCAGCTATCACACCCGTCAACATGTTAATGGACAAAGAAATGTGTGTAATGGTGAAGCTCAAAAGGAGATTCATGGTACCAACAAAGATATTGATCGCAATGATGTCAGCAATGAACATGGGATCAAAATCGCTGTTATAAATTGCCGCAGTATAAGAGGAAAATGTGCTGTGATCAATTCATTTATTGAAACTGAAAACCCTGATATCCTTATCGGGTCTGAATCTTGGCTGGACCCATCAATCAAATCTGCTGAGATTTTCCCTCCTCACCTTCAAATTTTTAGAAAGGACAGAAACTCGCATGGAGGCGGTGTCTTCATTGGAGTTAACAATACCATTCCTTGTTTTGAAAGAACGGACTTAGACAGCGACTCTGAGCAAATCTGGTGTCAAGCTACACTCGAGGGTCAGTCGTTACAGATCGGAAGCTTTTACCGACCACCTGACATGAAAACGGAGCCTCATTTAGACCTTGGATCAAACATCTCCAAAATTAATGCCTCGTCACGCTCTCCACTTATCATCCTGGGGGCGATTTCAATGTCCCAGGTGTAGATTGGTCTGACGGCATACAAAGTGAACCAAAAGGACCTCTCCAGGAAGCCCTAGCTGACCTTACTCTGGGAAATCACCTGTCCCAAAAAGTCACTTTCCCTACTAGGCGTGATGAGACAAGTGGCACCGAAAATATTTTAGATTTATTGTTCACTTCTCACCCAGATTTAATTTCGGAAGTTTCATCGTGTGCTGGAATTAGCGATCATTATATTATCCAAGCAAAACTGCACACAAAGCTTAAAGTTCCTTCAAAGCCACCGCGTAAAATTTCCCTCTGGAGAAAAGTGAACAGCGAGGAATTTAAATTCTTAGCAAAAAAACTGGGAAAAGATTTCTTCAACCTGCAACCAGATAAATGATATTGTTACAAATCATGTTCCTCAAAAACTCATTAAGGGCCGTATGTGTCCTCCTTGGTTTTCGGCAAAACTGAAACGTCTCTGCAGTAAGAAAGAGAAGTCTTATATCCGTAGCAAAAAAAGGGGTACAAAACTGGACTGGGACAATTTTACTACAATGCGAAAGCAAGTCGATTGTGCTATTAGGAGTGCTCATAGACAACATGTTTCTTCTATTCTTGGGGGAGAGCAACCCAAGGCTTTTTGGAGATATGTGAAATCCAGACGGACAGACAACACTGGTGTCCAGATGCTTAAAGTGAACAACTGTCTGATCACTGAGGACCAGGCGAAAGCAGAAGCTCTTGCAAACCAATTTCAACACGTTTTCACCCGGGAAGATATGGAGCCTTCATCATTTCCAGTTCCACCGCCCAGCCCGTATGCTGATATGCCTGCTATTAAAATTGAGGTTGAAGGCGTCAAGAAGTTATTGCTTAACATCAATACCACAAAAGAAATTGGACCAGATCAGATACAGAATCAAGCCCTCAGGATCGCGGCCCAAGAACTGGCTCCAGTTTTGCAGTTCATTTTCCAACAATCGCTTGACTCAGGTGATGTTCCGCTGGATTGGAGGAAGGCTAACATCACTCCTCTCTTTAAGAAGGGTTCAACCACCAACCCAGCGAATTATCGTCCTGTTTCATTAACAAGTACTTGCTGCAAATTACTGGAGCATGTAATTGATAGTAATCTGATGCGACACGTGAGCAAACATAATATTCTTGCTGACAACCAACATGCATTTAGGAGGCATAGATCATGTGAGTTTCAGCTTATCCTGATGAAAAACGACCTGGCCAAACATCTTGATGGTAACGTCATCACGGATTAAGTAGTGCTGGACTTTTCTAAAGCATTTGACGTCATCCCACACCAGAGACTGCTTCAGAAGCTTGACTTCTATGGTATTCGGTCCAACACGAAACGATGGATTTCCAGTTTCCTGACAAAACGTCTTCAGCGTGTGTGTGTGAACGGAAAGAGCTCCAATTGGCATCCAGTGTTGAGTGGTACACCTCAGGGCACAGTACTTGGCCCACATCTGTTTTTGCTTTACATAAACGACATCCATGAAAAAGTCGCAAGCACGACCAGACTATTCGCTGATGATTGTTTGCTGTACCGTCCAATTACGTCAGCTGATGATGAAGATGCTCTCCAAAAGGACCTCGATACAATGGTTTAGTGGTCACAACAATGGATCATGCAGTTCAACCCTTTCAAATGTGAAACCATGCGTGTCACCAGAAAGAGGAATCCAGGCGAAACATCGTTCAATATACTTGGTACCACCCTTGAAGAATCCAAACAAACCAAGTATCTTGGCATCAAATTGCAGAATGATCTGCGTTGGAATGGTCAGACTCATCATGCAACAGTGAAAGCAACAGGTGTCCTACATTTTCTGAGGCCCATCTTTCATCATTGTTCAACTTCTGTCAAGGAGAAGCTATACTTCACCCTCGTTAGACCTCATTTGGACTACGCAGTTGCAGCATGGGACCCATACACAAATAAAAACATTTCTTCCATCGAACGTGTCCAAAGACAGGCAGCTTGATTTGTTACTAACACCTATGAGAGAGAAGCGAGTGTTACCAAACTTCTGAATTCTCTGGGGTGGAACCCTCTCCAAGACAGACGTGAAGCTCATCGTTTGACCTGTTTTTACAAAATGTTAAATGGTCAGCTCGACATAGATTACAAGACCTACACCAAACCCAAACCAATTAGGAGCAGACGAGGGCCATCAATCCAATTTGTGATTCCAGCTACCAAGACAGATGTGTACAGCAATTCGTTCTTCCCCCGCACAATTAAAGCATGGAATAATCTCCACCCTACCATAGTTACCCAACCAGATGCAACTAAATTTAAGGTAGCTCTTTCTTCCCAAAAACCCTTTCTGGCTTAAGTCCTCCCTCCACCACCTCCAGTTTAAATTCCATTTGGAATATTTTGGAGGACCAAGAAACCAAGGACAAAGGGCTTAATTAGGAAAGGAAAAATAGATTATGAAAGAAAACTGGCAGGGAACATAAAAACGGAATGCAAAAGTTTTTATAGATATGTGAAGAGAAAAATATTAGTTAAAACAAATGTAGGTCCCTTGCAGTCAGAAAGGTGAATTGATCTTGGGGAACCAATTGAATGACTACTTTGGTTCTGTCTCCACTAAGAATGACATAAATAATCTGCCGGAAATAGCAGGGGACCGCGGGTCAAATGAGATGGAGGAACTGAGTGAAATCCAGGTTAGCTGGGAAGTGGTGTTAGGTAAATTGAATGGATCAAAGGCTGATAAATCCCCAGGGTGATAGGCTGCATCCGAGAGTACTTAAGGAAGTAGCCCCAGAAATAGTGGATGCATCAGTGATAATTTTTCAAAACTCTTTAGATACTGGAGTAGTTCCTGAGGATTGGAGGGTAGCAATTTACAATATATATTAATTGGAGGGTAGCTAATGTAACCCCACTTTTTAAAAAGGGGGGGAGAGAAAACGTGGAATTACAGACCAGTTAGTCTAACATCGGTAGTGGGGAAACTGCTAGTCAGTTATTAAAGATGGAATAGCAGCACATTTGGAAAGTGGTGAAATCATTGGACAAAGTCAGCATGGATTTATGAAAGGTAAATCATGTCTGACGAATCTTATAGAATTTTTCGAGGATGAAACTAGTAGAGTTGCTAAGGGAGAACCAGTGGATGTGTTATATCTGGACTTTCAAAAGGCTTTCGACAAGGTCCCACATAAGAGATTAGTATACAAACTTAAAGCACACGGTATTGGGGGTTCAGTATTGATGTGGATAGAGAACTGGCTGGCAAACAGGAAGCAAAGAGTAGGAGTAAATGGGTCCTTTTCAGAATGGCAGGCAGTGACTAGTGGGGTACCCCAGCTATTTACAATATATATTAATGACTTGGACGAGGGAATTGAATGTAACATCTCCAAGTTTGCGGATGACACGATGCTGGGGGGGGGGGCAGTGTTAGTTGTTAGGAGGATGCTAGGAGGCTGCCAGGTGACTTCGATAGGCTGGATAAGTGGGCAAATGCATGGCAGATGCAGTATAATGTGGATAAATGCGAGGTTATCCACTTTGGTGGCAAAAACAGGAAAGTAGACTATTATCTGAATGGTGGCCGATTAGGAAAAGGGGAGATGCAACGAGACCTGGGTGTCACGGTACGCCAGTCATTGAAAGTAGGCATGCAGGTGCAGCAGACAGTGATGAAAGCGAATGGTATGTTAGCATTCATAGCAAAAGGATTTGAGTATAGGAGCAGGGAGGTTCTACTGCAATTGTACAGGGTCTTGGTGAGACCACACCTGGAGTATTGCATACAGTTTTGGTCTCCAAATCTGAGGAAAGACATTCTTTGCCATAGAGGGAGTACAGACAAGGTTCACCGGACTGATTCCTGGGATGTCAGGACTTTCATATGTAGAAAGACTGGATAGACCTGGCTTGTACTCGCTAGAATTTGGAAGATTGAGGGGGGATCTTATGGAAACATACAAAATTCTTAAGGAGTTGGACAGGCTAGATGCTGGAAGATTGTTCCCGATGTTGGGGACGTCCAGAACAAGGGGTCACAGTTTAAGGATAAGGTGGATATCTTTTAGGACCGAGATGACAAAACATTTTTTCACACAGAGAGTGGTGAATCTCTGGAATTCTCTGCCACAGAAGGTAGTTGAGGCCAGTTCATTGCCTATAATTAAGAGGGAGTTAGATGTGGCCCTTGTGGCTAAAGGGATCAGGGGGTATGGAGAGAAGTCAGTTACAGGATACTGAGTTGGATGATCAGCCATGATCATAATGAATGGCGGTGCAGACTCGAAGGGCCGAATGGCCTCTATTCCTGCACCTATTTTCTATGTTTCTATGTTTCTAGGAAGGGAACACAGAGGGTCAACAAGCTGGCAAACAGAACATTTCTAACGCGTGAACATTACTGGTGCTTGAAGGGGAGGGGGAAGGGCAAGGGGGTGAGAGTGGGGGGGTGGGGAGGGGGAGGGCAGGGGGAGGGGGCGACGAGGGGTTGATGAAACAAGTGGGAGAAGGGAGGGGGCGCACCGATCTGGGGACGCCGAGCATCCGGGCATGTATCATAGGAAGGTCAGAGTGCTGCAGTAACTCAGCGGGTCAGCAGCGTCTGTGGGGAACGTGGATAGGTGATTCACAGAAGCATACTCAGCACATGCAGGAGTAGGCTGATCATTCTGAATCAGTACCCGTTGGGGTCACGGAAAGAGCATTCACGTCGTGGTCCTGTTTCCACCAATCTTTCCACCACCACGAACAAAAGCGTCAAGACTGACACCATTGTATGCAGATGCCGAGAAGGTCTGGCTGAACAACTTCTAATTTTGTGTGTGGACTCGATCCTGCTTTCTCCCCATATCCCTTGATTCTGTTAGTCCTTAGAGCTAAATCTAACTCTCTCTTGAAAACATCCAGTGAATTGGCCTCCACTGCTTTCTGTGGCAGAGAATTCCACAGATTCACAACTCTTTGGGTGAAAAAGTTTTTCCTCATCTCAGTCCTAAATGGCCGACCCCTTATTCTTAAATTGTGACTCCTAGTTCTGGACTCCCCCAACGGGGCTTCCGCAGCGGCGACTTCTCCCGCCCGAGTTGCGGGGTTGAAGAGCACCTGGAGCGGGGCTTTAACCCCCCGCGCGGCTTGGAATGGCCGCCGGACTTTGCGAGCGCGCGCTGGGGCTCTAACACCAAGACCCGGTGCGCGACCCTGCATTACCCGGCATGGCTTTAATGGCCGCGGGATAATCACCATCGCCCGCCGGGGGCTTTGACTTTGACTCTGACATGGGGGGGGGGGGGAGTGCAGTGGAGAGATACGTTTTTTTGCCTTCCATCACAGCGCTGTGATGGATGTATGTGTAAATTGTGTTGTGTCTCGGTTCTTCTTCGTTTTGTAATGTATGGCTGCAGAAACGACATTTCTGCAGCCATACATGGTTCCTCCGCTTGTGTTACAATAAACACTATGAGTTGTTACTACTGTGTATGTGTCTCATTACACAACATGATGTCAGAAGTAGGATCTCGGTGTTTACAAGACAACTCCGACAAGGAATGTATGTTGGTACTCAGTCCATCGACAGCAGGCAGTACATCCTCGATAGGCAGAGGTGTTGCTGTTGAAGTTACGCGGGAAAGATCTGGCTCTGGCAGGTGCACAGATAGCTTTGTTCCCACGCGAGCGACAGCAGCAGATAAAGTGATTTCTGCACCTTGTCATTGAGAATACCATATACCAGTCTGTCACGAATTAGACTATCACACAGGTTTTCGAACTCGTATCGGCTAGCGATGTGCTTTAAAGAACTGATATAGTCTTTGACAGGCTCACCTTGCCTCTGGCTGCACGCAAAAAAAATCTGTTGCAGTCCATTACGAGATCGGTGCGTAACTCACACAGCTGTCTGAACTTGTTCAGTAAGCAGATGGGATAAGCAGAAAAGCAGCAGGGAAGATATTACAGCAGTGCTTTGGCAGGATAGATTAGAGGGCTCTTCGAGGGAGGCTATTTGGGTGGAACTGAGAAATGGGAAAGGGGTAGCAACACTCATAGGGGTGTATTATAGACCACCAAATGGGGAGCGAGAATTGGAGGAGCAAATATGTAAGGAGATTGCAGATATTAGTAGTAAGCACAAGGTAGTGATTGTGGGACATTTCAATTTTCCACACATAGACTGGGAAACACATTCTGTAAATGGGCTGGATGGGTTGGAGTTTGTAAAATGTGTGCAGGATAGTTTTTTGCAGCAATACATAGAAGTACCTACTAGAGAAGGGGTGGTGCTGGACCACCTGTTAGGAAATGAGACGGGTCAGGTGGCAGAGGAATGCGTTGGGGAACAGTTCGGGACCAGTGATCACAATACCATTAGTTTCAATATAATTATGGAGAGGGTCAGAACTGGACCTAGGGTGGAGATTTTTGATTGGAGAAAGACTAACTTTGAGGAGATGCGAAAGGATTTAAAAGGAGTAAATTGGGACAGTTTGTTTTATGGGAAAGATGTGGAAGAGAAATGGAGGACATTTAAAGGTGAAATTTTAAGAGTACAGAATCTTTATGTCCCTGTTCGGTTGAAAGGAAATAGTAAAAATTGGAAAGAGCCATGGTTTTCAAGGGAAATTGGACACTTAGTTCGGAAAAAGAGAGAGATCTACAATAATTATAGGCAGCATGGAGTAAATGAGGTGCTTGAGGAGTATAACAAATGTAAAAAGTGTCTTAAGAAAGAAATTAGAAAAGCTAAAAGAAGATATGAGGTTGCTTTGGCAAGTAAGGTGAAAGTAAATCCAAAGGGTTTCTACAGCTATATTAATAGCAAAAGGATAACGAGGGATAAAATTGGTCCATTAGAGAGTCAGAGTGGACAGCTATCTGCAGAGCCAAAAGAGATGGGGGAGATATTGAACAATTTCTTTTCTTCGGTATTCACCAAGGAGAAGGATATTGAATTATGTGAGGTAAGGGAAACAAGTAGAGTAGCTATGGAAACTATAACCATATAACCATATAACCATATAACCATAACAGCACGGAAACAGGCCATCTCGGCCCTTCAAGTCCGTGCCGAACATTTATTTTTTATTTTTTTAATTAAAAATAAATACTTCCCCCTAGTCCCATCTACCTGCATTCAGACCATAACCCTCCATTCCTTTCCCGTCCATATACCCATCCAATCTATTTTTAATGGGTAACATCGAACCTGCCTCCACCACTTCCACTGGAAGCTCATTCCACACAGCTACCACTCTCTGAGTAAAGAAGTTCCCCCTAATGTTCCCCCTAAACTTCTGTCCCTTAATTCTCAAGTCATGTCCCCTTGTTTGAATCTTCCCTACTCTCAATGGGAAAAGCTTATCCACGTCCACTCTGTCTAACCCGCTCATAATTTTAAAGACCTCTATCAAGTCCCCTATTAACCTTCTGCGCTCCAAAGAATAAAGACCTAACTTGTTCAACCTTTCTCTGTAACTTAGTTGCTGAAACCCAGGTAACATTCTAGTAAATCTCCTCTGTACTCTCTCTATTTTGTTGACATCCTTCCTATAATTAGGCGACCAAAATTGTACTCCATACTCCAGAATTGGCCTCACCAATGCCTTGTACAATTTTAACATTACATCCCAACTTCTATATTCAATGCTCTGATTTATAAAGGCCAGCACACCAAAAGCTTTCTTTACCACCCTATCTACATGAGATTCCACCTTCAGGGAACTATGCACAGTTATTCCTAGATCCCTCTGTTCAACTGCATTCCTCAATTCGCTACCATTTACCGTGTACGTCCTATTTTGATTTGTCCTGCCGAGATGTAGCACCTCACATTTGTCAGCATTAAACTCCATCTGCCATGTTTCAGCCCACTCTTCCAAATTGCCTAAATCTCTCTGTAGACTTTGAAAATCTACTTTATTATCCACAACACCGCCTATCTTAGTATCATCTGCATACTTACAAATCCAATTTCCACACCATCATCCAGATCATTGATGTACATGACAAACAACAGTGGACCCAACACAGACCCCTGAGGCACCCCACTAGTCACCGGCCTCCAACCTGACAAACAGCCATCCACCATTACTCTCTGGCATCTCCCATTCATGCACTGTTGAATCCATCTTGCTACTCCACTATTAATACCCAACAATTGAATCTTCTTAACCAACCTTCCATGAGGAACCTTGTCAAAGGCCTTACTGAAGTCCATATAGACAACATCCACTGCTTTACCCTCATCAATTTCCCTAGTAACCTCTTCGAAAAATTCAAGAAGATTAGTCAAGCATGACCTTCCAGGCACAAATCCATGTTGACTGTTCCTAATCAGACCCTGCTTATCCAGATGCTTATATATATTATCTTTAAGTATCCTTTCCATTAATTTGCCCACCACTGACGTCAAACTAACAGGTCTATAATTGCTAGGTTTACTCTTCGAACCCTTTTTAAACAACGGAACAACATGCGCAGTACGCCAATCCTCCGGCACTATTCCCGTTTCTAATGACATTTGAAATATTTCTGTCATAGCCCCTGCTATTTCTACACTAACTTCCCTCAATGTCCTAGGGAATATCCTGTCAGGACCTGGAGACTTATCCGTTTTCATATTTTTCAAAAGTGTCCGCACCTCCTCTTCTTTGAATCTCACAGTTTCCATTGCTACTCTGCTCGTTTCCCTTACCTCACATAATTCCATATCCTTCTCCTTCGTGAATACCGAAGAAAAGAAATTGTTCAATATCTCCCCCATCTCTTTTGGCTCTGCAGATAGCTGTCCACTCTGACTCTCTAATGGACCGATTTTATTCCTTGTTATCCTTTTGCTATTAATATAGCTGTAGAAATCCTTTGGATTTACTTTCACCTTACTTGCCAAAGCAACCTCATATCTTCTTTTAGCTTTTCTAATTTCTTTCTTAATATTCTTTTTACATTCTTTATACTCCTCAAGCACCTCATTTACTCCATGCTGCCTATAATTATTGTAGATCTCTCTCTTTTTCCGAACCAAGTGTCCAATTTCCCTTGAAAACCATGGCTCTTTCCATTTTTTACTATTTCCTTTCAACCGAACAGGGACATAAAGATTCTGTACTTAAAATTTCACCCTTAAATGTCCTCCATTTTTATTCCACATCCTTCCCATAAAACAACATGTCACAATTCACTCCTTTTAAATCCTTTCGCATCTCCTCAAAGTTAGCGTTTCTCCAAACAAAAATCTCAACCCTAGGTCCAGTTCTGACCCTCTCCATAATTATATTGAAACTAATGGTATTGTGATCACTGGACCCGAAATGCTCCCCGACGCATACCTCCGCCACCTGCCCTGTCTCATTTCCTAACAGGAGGTCCAGCACTGCCCCTTCTCTAGTAGGTACCTCTATGTATTGCTGCAAAAAAATATCTTGCACACATTTTACAAACTCCAAACCATCCAGCCCTTTTACAGAATGTGTTTCCCAGTCTATGTGTGTAAAATTGAAATCTCCCACAATCACTACCTTGTGCTTACTACTAATATCTGCTATCTCCTTACATATTTGCTCTTCCAATTCTCGCTCCCCATTTGGCGGTCTATAAGTGTTGCTACACCTTTCCCATTTCTCAGTTCCACCCAAATAGCCTCCCTAGACGAACCCTCTAATCTATCCTGCCAAAGCACTGCTGTAATATCTTCCTTGACAAGCAATGCAACACCCCCACCTCTTGCCCCTCCAATTCTATCACCCCTGAAGCAACGAAATCCTGGAATATTTATTTGCCAATCACAGCCCTCCTGCAACCATGTTTCACTGATCGCCACAACATCATACTTCCAGGTGTCAATCCAGGCTCTAAGCTCATCCACCTTTCTTACAATGCTCCTAGCATTAAAATATACACATTTAAGAAACCCACCACCACTTATTCTCTGTTTATTATCTTTTTCTTCTTTCTCCCCTACATTTTGGGTCCGAGTGCTTCCCTTCTCTGCCTCCTGCCTCCCACATTTTCCACTAGCTTTCTCTATTTGAGTCCCTCCCCCCAACCGTTCTAGTTTGAAGTCTCCCCAGTAGCCTTTGCAAATCTCCCCGCCAGGATATTGGTCCCCCTCGGGTTCAAGTGCAACCCGTCCTTTCTGTACAGGTCACACCTTCCCCAAAAGAGGTCCCAATGATGCAGACATTTGAATCCCTGCCCGCTGCACCAGTTCCTCAGCCACGCATTTATCCTCCACCTCACTCCATTCCTACTCTCACCGTCGCGTGGCACAGGTAGTAATCCTGAGATTGTTACCTTTGTAGTCCTTCTCCTTAACTCTCCTCCCAACTCCCTAAATTCTCCTTTCAAGACCTCTTCTCTTTTTCTACCTATGTGATTGGTACCTATATGTACCACAACCTCAGGCTCCTCTCCCTGCGATTTCAGGATATCTTGGACGCGATCAGACACATCCCTGACCCTGGCACCAGGGAGGCAAACTACCATCCGGGTCTCCTGACTGCGTCCACAGAATCGCCTATCCGACCCCCTAACCATAGAGTCCCCTATTACTATTGCCCTCCTCTTCTTTTCCCTACCCTTCTGAGCAATAGGGCTGGTCTCTGTGCCGGAGGCCTGGCCGCTATTGCTACCCGCAGGAAGGCTGTCCCCCTCAACAGTACTCAAACAGGAGTACTTATTTTCAAGGTGTACAGCCACCGGGGTACTCACTAGTCCCTGCCTCTGCCCCTTGCCCTTCCTAACCGTGACCCACTTGTCTGCCTCCCGTGGTCTTGGAGTGGCCAACTCCCTATAACTCTTTTCTATGACCTCCTCACTCTCTCTGATCAGACAGAGGTCATCGAGCTGCTGCTCCAGGTTCCTAACACGGTCCCTTAGGAACCCCATCTCTACGCACCTGACACAGATGTGAACGTCTGGAGGGGTATCAGACTCCATGACCTCCCACATCTGACATCCAGAACAGTAAACTGCCCTGGCCTTCATACTCCCCCCTTACCCTGGATACAATATAAAACTGGTGGAGGAAATCAGCAGGCATCTGACTCCCAATCAGCTGCTTTCTCTTTGTCCTCTTCCACCAATCAGCGGCTTCCTCACTTATAGGAAACTTGAATGGAACGTTGCAGTTTTGGTCCTTCTGCAACGGTCCCTGGACGTCTGGAAAGCAAAGCCCCGCGCCGTTTATCTACTCACCACCCGGACGCTGCTCCTCCTTCTGCAACGATCCGCTGGGCGTCTTGAAAGCAAAGTCCCGCGCGTTTATCTACTCACCACCCGGACGCTGCTCCTCCTTCTGCAACGGTCCCTGGGCGTCTGGAAAGCCCGCGCCGTTTATCTATGAGATTCAAAGAAGAGGAAGTACTGACACTTTTGAGAAATATAAAAGTGGATAAGTCTCCAGGGTCCGGACAGGATATTCCCTAGGACATTGAGGGAAGTTAGTGTAGAAATAGCAGGGGCTATGACAGAAATATTTCAAATGTCATTGGAAACGGCAATAGTGCCGGAGGATTGGCGTACTGCGCATGTTGTTCCATTGTTTAAAAAGGGGTCTAAGTGTAAACTTAGCAATTATAGACCTGTTTAGTTTGACGTCAGTGGTGGGCAAATTAATGGAAAGGATACTTAGAGATAATATATATAAGCATCTGGATAAACAGGGCTGATTAGGAACAGTCAACATGGATTTGTGCCTGGAAGGTCATGTTTGACTAATCTTCTTTAATTTTTTGAAGAGGTTACTCGGGAAATTGATGAGGGTAAAGCCGTGGATGTTGTATATATGGACTTCAGTAAGGCCTTTGACAAGGTTCCTCACGGAAGGTTGGTTAAGAAGGTTCAATGGTTGGGTATTAATGGTGGAGTAGCAAGATGGATTTCAACAGTGGCTGAATGGAAGATGCCAGAGTGTAATGGTGGATGGTTGTTTGTCAGGTTGGAGGCCAGTGACTAGTGGGGTGCCACAGGGATCTGTGTTGGGTCCACTGTTGTTTGTCATGTACATCAATGATCTGGATGATGGTGTGGTAAATTGGATTAGTAAGTATGCAGATGATATTAAGATAGGTGGGGCTGTGGATAATGAAGTAGATTTTCAAAGTCTACAGAGAGATTTATGCCGGTTGGAAGAGTGGGCTGAAAGATGGCAGATGGAGTTTAATGCTGATAAGTGTGAGGTGCTACATCTTGGCAGGACAAATCAAAATAGGACGTACATGGTAAATGGTAGGGAATTGAAGAATGCAGGTGAACAGAGTGATCTTGGAATAACTGTGCACAGTTCCCTGAAAGTGGAATCTCATGTAGATAGGGTGGTAAAGAAAGCTTTTGGTGTGCCTGGCTTTTATAAATCAGAGCATTGAGTATAGAAGTTGGGATGTAATGTTAAAATTGTACAAGGCATTGGTGAGGCCAATTCTGAGTATAGTGTACACTTTTGGTCGCCTAAGTATCGGAAGGATGTCAACAAAATAGAGAGAGTACAGAGGAGATTTACTAGAATGTTGTCTGGGTTTCAGCAACTAAGTTACAGAGAAAGGTTGAACAAGATAGGGCTTTATTCTTTGGAGCGCAGAAGGTTAAGGGGGGACTAGATAGAGGTCTTTAAATGATGAGAGGGATAGACAGAGTTGACGTGGATAAGCTTTTCCCACTGAGAGTAGGGAAGATTCAAACAAGGGGACATGACTTGAGAATTAAGGGACAAATGTTTAGGGGTAACATGAGGGGGAACTTCTTTACTCAGAGAGTGGTGGCTGTGTGGAATGAGCTTCCAGTGAAGGTGGTGGAGGCAGGTTCGTTTTTATCATTTTAAAAAATAAATTGGATAGTTATATGGACGGGAAAGGAATGGAGGGTTATGGTCTGAGCGCAGGTATATGGACTAGGGGAGAATACGTGTTCGGCACGGACCAGAAGGGTCGAGATGGCCTGTTTCCGTGCTGTAATTGTTATATGGATATATGGTTATATGGATGGTCTATAGATTCCGCTGGGGCGACCTGAACACCCGTGGGATTGATCTGAGCTGGAGCGTAATTGATTTGGCGTCCGTGATGGAATTGGGGGGGGGGGGGGGGGGGGGGGTACGCAGGGGGACGGTGTTCCCCTAGTTTTCCATTTCCAGTTTCCATCCCTGTGAATTTGCAGCTTTATCCTGCGCTACTTAATCCAAGGGCGAGCGAACGAGCGAACGGGCGGACAGACGGACAAAACAACGATCATAGAGTGTAATATATGACATTTTGGGTCGAGACCCTTCTTCAGACTGAGTGAGGGGAAAGATGAACAAGCGATATAGACGGTAGTAATGACAAATGAATGGAAGATATGCCTATATCTCCCGTTTCCCTTTCCATTGACTGTCAGTCTGAAGAAGGGTCTCGTAGCAATGTTACAATATTTTGAGATTTAAAAAATCAAGTCTGCAATTTATCCCATCAGACAAAGCATAAAAAGAAGTTTAATTTGACACCCAATTTACTTTCATATCTTCAGTATTAAAAAAGTTATGGCCATTTTCATATTTTGAAATTAGCATCTTGTTCCCTATTGCTTTTCCATTGAATTAACTCAAAAGCTGTAATCAAGGACAGTCAAAAGCCCATAACTTTCTTAAAAATTAAGAGAACTGAATGAAATTTTCAGTTATTATAAATTGAAGCATTCTGAAACAAGTATGAAACAATCTTACTTGGATGACCTGAAATTAAAGCATATAATTAGTTAGATACCTAATTGTAGCTAATTACAAAATTCAATTATTAGATCTAAACATCTATCCATTTCTTAAGAAAGGTTAACATTTTTAAATAGCCTAAGTGTCCAAATAGCATTTATACAAGAATTCACAATATAACATGATTTTTAAATCTCGTCGTGAATTTATAGGCCAAATGGAAGGCATTTAGTGTTTAATTTCCGTAAATTAATGGCCATTTAAATCATCTTGCAAGTGTGATTTTGTGGAACGCGATGGTTTGGAACGTTGCGGTTTGCGGTGAATTTAACCCCATATCGGCAGGAAAAACACTGCCGGTTTGTATGGGGCCTAAATCACCTTTTCGCAACGTAACATTTGGATTAAAGTAATCCTAAGAAGCACGTTTATATGTAAAATAAACGGCTTACCTTTATCTGTCCCGTACAGGAGATCCATCCCGTTGTCGGCGTTAGAAGTCGATTTATATTTTACTCCAGCAATTAAATTATCCAGCGATGTTTAAAAAAAAATTGATCGAACGAATGTCGGAGCGATTTCTCTGCAGCAGCTAAACAGCCTGAGAAAGATCAACTATGACAGGCAGGAGAAAACGGCATTTTAATCCCGCACCCCTCTCAAAGGCGCCAAAGTCGCGCACACGACCAGTGGCAGAACTGCAGCGCCGCTGAAGGTAAGTTTTGTAACATACCTAGGTCTCGACCCGAAATGTCACCTATTCCGCAATATGATCGTTATTTTCGTCCGTCTGTCCACGCGTTCACTCTCTCTTGGTGCCGGCGCTTCTCCCCTCAGACTCATCCAAACACACACACACACACACACACACACACAGCATGTCCCAGGGCTGCCAACATTGGGTGAAAGTTGGGAGTGAGAAATTGTGAGAGACCAAGCCAGAGGGAGCATGGTGATGGGGGGGGGGGGGGGGGGGGGGGGGAGAGGAGGGTGTTCCCCCTCCCATTGGTACGGAACTTTTGCATTTTTCAGCTTGAAATTGTGCAGTATGATGCATACTGTAGCGAGCCTTTTAACTAACACTTGAATGCAATATATATGCTTTAAATTGGATTGGAGCGTTTTTGAAAGAGAGGAGGCTGAGCGATCACTGATCACTGGCCTTGGGGGTACCCGGTGAGGGAGTGGAGCAATCGAGTGGGGAGAGGGTGTGGAAGAAGGGTGTCCCCCCTCCCAGGGTAGGAACTTTTTGAAATTTGATGTACTGAAATCATGTTTTAGTGCATTGTAGAAGTATGATTTCAATGTTTTTTGTATTATTTTTAAGAGGTAACTTTTTAAGGGGTAACTTTATCCACATAAAGGGTGATGGGTGTATGGAACAAGCTGCCAGAGGAGGTAGTTGAGGCAGGGACTATCCCAACATTTAAGAAAAGTTAGACTGATACATGGATAGGACACGTTTGGAGGTATGGACCAAAAGCAGGTAGCATAGCTGGGACATGTTGATGGGTGTGGGCAAGTTGCGCAGAAGGGCCTGTTTTCACATTGTATCACTCTATGACTACATTACACCTCCACCATGCATGAATGCTTCAAAATCAAGTGATCGAGTTTTATTGCTATATACTCAAGCATAGAAACATAGAAAATAGGTGCAGGATTAGGCCATCAGCCCTTCGCGCCAGCACTGTCATTTAATATGATCATGGCTATTCATCTAAAATCAGTACTTCTTTCCTGTTTTTTCCACATATCGCTGAGGTCGTTAGCCCCAAGAACTAAATGTAACTCTCTCTTGAAAACATCCAGTGAATTGGCCTCCACTGCCTTCTGTGGCAGAGAATTCCACAGATTCACAACTCTCTGTGTGAAGAAAGTATGTCCTCATCTCAGTCCTAACTGCCCCCGCTTTTTAGTCTTAAACTGTGACCCCTGGTTCTGAACTCCCTCAACATCGGGAACATTTTTCCTACAGTTACAGTAAGTAAAAATCTAGCAAGCAAGCGGGATGCTTTCACTAACCACCCCCATTTGAAGTCCAATATCTTCCCACCATTTCTACCCAGTGCTTGGTATTTACTTCCAGCAGCGACTGGTTGTCCTCCTGGATGCACCGAGCTGCAGCCTGGTCCATGCCGCTCACCTGGGCGTATTTCGCCAAGACTCTACCGGCAGCGGCGCAACGCTTCCGACGCCTTGCACTGAGGCTGCTCCATGGCCGGAGCTGCAGTGAGCGACTCGCCAGCCCAGCAAACACTCGCCAGCCCGGCAAACACTCGTCAGCCCCGCTCCCCGTCCGCATCTGTCCCCGCCGCTGATTCTGCTTCCAACACCCATGGCCCATGGCATATGATGTGAGTTTTGAAATTTTCGTTGATCACAGAATTTCTCACAACAGAGCGAGAGAAATTTGTGATCAGCGTGAGAATTTGGAGAAATGCGTGATTCTCACGATCAATGCATGGGAGTTGGCAGCCCTGCCTCTCTATCCCCCTCTCTCCCACCTCTACCCCTCTCTCTCTCTTCCCCTCTCTCTCTCCCTCTCTCTCTCTACCCCTCTATCTCCTCTCTCTGTCCCCCTCTCTCCCCCTCTCTCTCTCCACCTCTTTCTCTCCCCTCTCTCTCTCCCCCTCCCACCTCACTCTCATCCCCCTCTCTCTCTCTCCCCCTCTCTTCCGCTCTCTCTCAACCCCCTCTCTCTCCCTCTATCTCTCCCTTCCCCCGCTCTTTCGCCTCTCTCTCTCCTCTCTGTCCTTCTCTGTCTCTCCTCTCACCCCCTCTCTCTCCTGTCTCCCCCTCTCACTCTCTCCCTTTCCCTCTCTCTTCCCTCTCCCCCTCTCTCTCCCCCTCTCACTCTCTCCTCTGTTCCCCTCTCTCTCCTCCTCTCTCTCCCCCTCTCTCTCTCTCTTCCCCCTCTCTCCCTCCCACCTCACTACCCCCCTCTCTCACGTCCCCTCTCTCCTCTCTCTCTCCCCCCTCTCCTCTCTCTCCCTCTCTCTCCCCCCCTCTTCACCCTAACTCTCTCTCCCCTCTCTTTCCTCTAACTCTCTCCCCCCCTCTCTCTCTCCCTCTCTTTTTTCTCTCTCTCTCCCTCTTCTCTCTCTCCCCCTCTCCCTCTCTCTCTCTCCTCTCTCACGCCCTCGCTTCTCCCCTCTCTCTCTTTCACTCTCCCCATCTCCCCTCCTCTCTCGCCCTCTCCCTCTCCCACACTCTCCCCTCTCTCTCTGTCTGTCCTCTCTCTCTCTCACTCTCTCTCTTCCCCTCTCTCATCTCTCTCCTCCTCTCTCTTCCTCTCTCTCCCTCTCTCTCCCCCATTTCTCCCTCCCACCTCACTCTCCCCTTGCTCTCTCTCCCCTCTCTCTTTCTCCTCTGTCTCTATCTCCTCTTTCTCTTTGCCCCCCCCATCTCTCTCTTTTCCCCGTTTCTCTCTTTCCCCCTCTCTCCCTCTTCCCCCTCTCTCTTTTACCACGCCTATCTCTTCCCCCTCTCTCTCCCATTCTCTGCTACCCTCTCCCACTCTACACTCCCCCATTTCTCCCTCCCACCTCACTCTCCCCTTGCTCTACACTCCCTCTCTCTCTTCCCTCTTTCTTCCCTCTCACCCCTCTCTCTCTTCCCCCCCCCCGCTCTCCCACCTCACTCTCCCCTCTCTCCCCCCACTTTCTCTCTCTCCATTCACTCCCCCTCTGCCTCTCCCCTCTTTCCCCTCTCCCCCCCTCTCTCTCTCTCTCTCTCCCTGTCTCCTTGTCTCCTTCCCCTCTCTCTCTCTCTCCACCTCCCTTTGAGAGTCTCTCGCGGCAGCGGCGCAACGCTTCCGACGGCCCGGGACTCTCGCACTGGGGCTGCTCCATGGCCGGAACTGCAGCGAGCGACGCGCCAGCCCCGCAAACCCTCGCCAGACCCGACTCCCCGCATCTGTATCCGCCCGCTGCTTCCCATCCTTCCCTCAGCCCCGGCTCTCCAACACCCGCGGACCATGCAATATATCTGAGGAAATAGATGTTTAACAACAAAAAAGGGGCTGGCGATCGCTCCGTGTCCGTGTCGGAGGGAATGGGTTGGGGGGGGGGGGGGGGGGGTGGCAGGGCCGGCCGTTGTAGTTAGGGCCTCCCTCGCTGTTTGGGGAATCTACTCTCGGCTCAGGTAAATCTACCCCGGGTGGAGGGATAGAGGGGTGGATAATAGAGGGGTGGAGGGGGAAGAAAGGGGTAGACGGAGAAGGGGGTGTGAGCGGGAATGGAGAAGGGTCGTCCTCTCGCGGTCCAAGGGCAGCGCTCCAGTCTCTCCAGTCCCCTTGCTTCACGCACAAAGCCCCGGCTCCCCCCTTCTCTCTCCCCGGGGAGATGCGGCGAACAATACAGGGAGGGCCGGGCCGGGTGTTGGAGCAACGTTTACAAACCTCGGCCTCAGCTCACACCCGTCTGCCCGGTCCCCGGCATCCGCTCCTGCCGCCGGCCCTCTCCTCCCCTTCTATCCCTACCTTCCTATCTTCCCCTCCTGCCCTTCCCGCCCTTCTTCATCTCTCTCTTTTCCCTTCTCCTTTCCTCCCTCCCTTCTTTTTCTCAGCCCGCTCTCTCTTTTCCCTTCTTCCCTCCCTCCTTTCTTTCTCTCCTTCCTTTCCTCCCTCCCTTCTTTCTCTACTTCTCACACTCCCTTCTCTACTTCCTCCCTTCTCTCCCTCCCTCCCTTCTATCCTACCCTCACACACACATACACACAACGCGCAGACAACTAGCACATACACACAACGCGCGGACAACTAACACACGCACACATCACGTACAGACAACTAACACACACACACACACACACACACACAACTACGTTAGGATGGGGTAGAAGCTCAAAGGGTAGTATGGGGCTGATGCCCAAAATTGAATGCCTGGACTGTTTTTTCGCCAATAGTTATTTGTTTCCAGGATCTAGTTAATTATATATTATTTCATTTCAGAGTCACTAAAACAAGTGGTATTGTAACTATGTACTTTTCACAGATGATCTACACATTGTGTTTGTTATATGTAGGTACATGTATGCAATTTTATCTTAAAATGTAGCTTAGATCTGTTTGGTCCATTAACTCGCAGGCACTTTTTAAGAGCACATTTGATTACCTTCTATTCTACCATAGAGATATAAAGTCTATAATAGACTTTATTTGTATTTCTATGATTCTACAGACCTTGGCTGGGAACCTGGGACTCACCAATATTGTTCCCAATTCCCTCACCTCCTAAGGCCGGCCCTGCGGGGGTCGGGGAGGGGGGGGCTTTTGTGGGTGTGGGATTTTTTGGAGCTCCTTACAAATGGCAATATTTTGTATGTTCAAAGTTAAAAAGGAGAACTAGGCAAGGACATTAGAATGATCACCTGCAGCTGAGAAAAAAATATGATTTGTGCATGAAGAAGCCATGACCAAAGCAAAGATACCAGAGGGAGACGGAAGCTGGTTATGGAAATGGTGCTGAAGATTTACCCATGACCCTACCACGGCTTTATCGTCGAGTGGACGATCTTGGCCCACATCAGACCTGGCATCTCTCCGCCGTAAACCATAACCATATAACAATTACAGCACGGAAACAGGCCATCTCGGCCCTTCAAGTCCGTGCCGAACACTTTTTTAAACTCCCCCCTAGTCCCATCTACCTGCACTCAGACCATAAACCTCCATTCCTTTCCCGTCCATATACCCATACAATCTATTTTTAAAGGATAAAATCGAACCTGCCTCCACCACTTCCACTGGAAGCTCATTCCACACGGCTACCACTCTCTGAGTAAAGAGGTTCCCCCTAATGTTACCCATAAACTTCTCAAGTCATGTCCCCTTGTTTGAATCTTCACTACTCTCAATGGGAAAAGCTTATCCACGTCAACTCTGTCTAACCCGCTCATCATTTTAAAGACCTCTATCAAGTCCCCTCTTAACCTTCTGCGCTCCAAAGAATAAAGACCTAGCTTGTTCAACCTTTCTCTGTAACTTAGTTGCTGAAACCCAGGCAACATTCTAGTAAACCTCCTCTGTACTCTCTCTATTTTGTTGACATCCTTCCTATAATTAGGCGACCAAAATTGTACTCCATTCTCCAGAATTGGCCTCACTAATGCCTTGTACAATTTTAACATTACATCCCAACTTCTATATTCAATGCTCTGATTTATAAAGGCCAGCACACCAAAAAGCTTTCTTTACCACCCTATCTACATATAGGTACCAATGACATAGGTAAAAAAAGGGAAGTGGTCCTGAAAAGAGAATTTAGGGAGTTAGGAGGGGAGTTAAAGAGAAGGACAGCAAAGGTAACCATATAACCATATAACCATGACAGCACGGAAACAGGCCATCTCGGCCCTTCATGTCCGTGCCGAACATTATTATTATAATTATTATAATAATTATAATAATTATTATTATTATTATTTAAAAAAATAAATAAATACTTCCCCCTAGTCCCATCTACCTGCACTCAGACCATAACCCTCCATTTATTTCCCGTCCATATACCCATCCAATCTATTTTTAAAGGATAAAATCGAACCAGCCTCCACCACTTCCACTGGAAGCTCATTCCACACAGCTACCACTCTCTGAGTAAAGATGTTCCCCCCTAATGTTACCCCTAAACTTCTGTCCCTTAATTCTCAAGTCATGTCCCCTTGTTTGAATCTTCCCTACTCTCAATGGAAAAAGCTTATCCACGTCAACTCTGTCTAATACCCGCTCATAATTTTAAAGACCTCTATCAAGTCCCCTCTTAACGTTCTGCGCTCCAAAGAATAAAGACCTAACTTGTTCAACCTCTCTCTGTAACTTAGTTGCTGAAACCCAGGCAACATTCTAGTAAATCTCCTCTGTACTCTCTCTATTTTGTTGAGATCCGTCCTATAATTAGGCGACCAAAATTGTACTCCATACTCCAGAATTGGCCTCACCAATGCCTTGTACAATTTTAACATTACATCCCAACTTCTATATTCAATGCTCTGATTTATAAAGGCCAGCACCCCAAAAGCTTTCTTTACCACCCTATCTACATGAGATTCCACCTTCAGGGAACTATGCACAGTTATTCCTAGATCCCTCTGTTCAACTTCATTCCTCAATTCTCTACCATTTACCATGTACGTCCCATTTTGATTTGTCCTGCCGAGATGTAGTACCTCACATTTATCAGGATTAAACTCCATCTGCCATCTTTCAGCCCACTCTTCCAAATGGCCTAAATCTCTCTGTAGACTTTGAAAATCTACTTCATTATCCACCACACCACCTATCTTAGTATCATCTGCATACTTACTAATCCAATTTTCCACACCATCATGCAGATCATTGATGTACATGACAAACAACAGTGGACCCAAACACAGACCCCTGAGGCACCCCACTAGTCACCGGCCTCCAACCTGACAAACAGCCATCCACCATTACTCTCTGGCATCTCCCATTCAGCCACTGTTGAATCCATCTTGCTACTCCACTTAAACAATTGAATCTTCTTAACCAACCTTCCATGAGGAACCTTGTCAAAGGCCTTACTGAAGTCCATATAGACAACATCCACTGCTTTACCCTCATCAATTTCCCTAGTAACCTCTTCGAAAAATTCTAGAAGATTAGTCAAACATGACCTTCCAGGCACAAATCCATGTTGACTGTTCCTAATCAGACTCTGCTTATCCAGATGCTTATATATATTATCTTTAAGTATCCTTTCCATTAATTTGCCCACCACTGACGTCAAACTAACAGGTCTATAATTGCTAGGTTTACTCTTAGAACCCTTTTTAAACAACGGAACAACATGCGCAGTACGCCAATCCTCCGGCACTATTCCCGTTTCTAATGAAATTAGAAATATTTCTGTCATAGCCCCTGCTATTTCTACACTAACTTCCCTCAATGTCCTCGGGAATATCCTGTCAGGACCTGGAGACTTATCCGTTTTCATCTTTTTCAAAAGTGTCCGCACCTCCTCTTCTTTGAATCTCATAGTTTCCATTGCTACTCTGCTTGTTTCCCTTACCTCACATAATTCCATATCCTTCTCCTTGGTGAATACCGAAGAAAAGAAATTGTTCAGTATCTCCCCCATCTCTTTTGGCTCTGCAGATAGCTGTCCACTCTGACTCTCTCATGGACCAATTTTATTCCTTGTTATCTTTTTGCTATTAATATAGCTGTAGAAACCCTTTGGATTTACTTTCACCTTACTTGCCAAAGCAACCTCATATCTTCTTTTAGCTTTTCTAATTTCTTTCTTAATATTCCTTTTACATTCTTTATACTCCTCAAGCACCTCATTTACTCCATGCTGCCTATAATTATTGTAGATCTCTCTCTTTTCCGAACCAAGTGTCCAATTTCCCTTGAAAACCATGGCTCTTTCCAATTTTTACTATTTCCTTTCAACCGAACAGGTACATAAAGGATTCTGTACTCTTAAAATTTCACCTTTAAATGTCCTCCATTTCTCTTCTACCACCTTCCCATAAAACAACATGTCCCAATTCACTCCTTTTAAATCCTTTCACATCTCCTCAAAGTTAGCCTTTCTCCAATCAAAAGTCTCAACCCTAGGTCCAGTTCTGACCCTCTCCATAATTATATTGAAACTAATGGTATTGTGATCACTGGACCCGTAGTGCTCCCCAACGCTTACCTCCGCCACCTGCCCGGTCTCATTTCCTAACAGGAGGTCCAGCACTGCCCCTTCTCTAGTGTGCACCTCTATGTATTGCTGCAAAAAACTATCCTGCACACATTTTACAAACTCCAAACCATCCAGCCCTTTTACAGAATGTGTTTCCCAGTCTATGTGTGGAAAATTGAAATCTCCCACAATCACTACCTTGTGCTTACTACTAATATCTGCTATCTCCTTACATATTTGCTCTTCCAATTCTCGCTCCCCATTTGGCGGTCCACCCAAATCGCCTCCCTAGACGAGCCCTCTAATCTATCCTGCCAAAGCACTGCTGTAATATCTTCCTTGACAAGCAATGCAACACCCCCACCTCTTGCCCCTCCAATTCTATCACCCCTGAAGCAACGAAATGCTGGAATATTGAGTTTCCAATCACAGCCCTCCTGCAACCATGTTTCACTGATCGCCACAACATCATACTTCCAGGTATCAATCCAGACTCTAAGCTCATCCACCTTTCTTACAATGCTCCTAGCATTAAAATATACACATTTAAGAAACCCACCACCATTTATTCTCTGTTTATTATCTTTTTCTTCTTTCTCCCCTACATTTTGGGTCCGAGTGCTTCCCTTCTCTGCCTCCTGCCTCCCACATTTTCTACCGTCTTTCTCTATTTGAGTCCCTGCCCCCAACCGTTCTAGTTTAAAGTCTCCCCAGTAGCCTTTGCAAATGTCCCCGCCAGGATATTGGTTCCCCTCGGGTTCAAGTGCAACCCGTCCTTTCTGTACAGGTCACACCTTCCCCAAAAGAGGTCCCAATGATCCAGAAATTTGAACCCCTGCTCGCTGCACCAGTTCCTCAGCCACGCATTTATCCTCCACCTCATTTCGTTCCTGCTCTCACTGTCGCGTGGCACAGGTAGTAATCCTGAGATTGTTACATTTGCGGACGTTCTACTTAACTCTCCTCCCAACTCCCTAAATTCTCCTTTCAGGACCTCTTCTCTTTTTCTGCCTATGTCATTGGTACCTATATGTACCACAACCTCATGCTCCTCTCCCTCCGATTTCAGGATCTCTTGGACACGTTCAGACACATCCCTGACCCTGGCACCAGGGAGGCACACTACCATCCGGGTATCCTGACTGCGTCCACAGAATCGCCTATCCGACCCCCTAACCATAGAGTTCCCTATTACTATTGCCCTCCTCTTCTTTTCCCTACCCTTCTGAGTAATAGCGCCGGTCTCTGTGCCGGAGGCCCGGCCACTGTCGCTACCCCCAGAAAGGCTGTCCACCGCAACAGTACTCAAACAGGAGTACTTATTTTCTAGGTGTACAGCCACTGGGTTACTCACTAGTCCCTGCCTCTGCCCCTTGCCCTTCCTAACCGTGACCCACTTGTCTGCCTCCCGTGGTCTTGGAGTGGCCACCTCCCTATAACTCCTTTCTATGACCTCCTCACTCTCCCTGATCAGACAGAGGTCATCGAGCTGTTGCTCCAGGTTCCTAACACGGTCCCTTAGGAACCCCATCTCTACGCACCTGACACAGATGTGGACGTCTGGAGGGGTATCAGACTCCATGACCTCCCACATCTGACATCCAGAACAGTAAACTGCCCTGGCCCTCATTCTCCCCCCTTACCCTGGATACAATACAAAGCCTTACCCTGGATACAATACAAACTGGTGGAGGAAATCTGCAGGGATCTGACTCCCAATCAGCTGCTTCCTCTTAGTCCTCTTTCACCAATCAGCTGCCTCCTCACTTATAGGAAACCTGAATGGAACGTTGCAGTTTTGGCTCCTCCTGCAACGGTCCCTGGGCGTCTGGAAAGCAAAGCCCCGCGCTGTTTAACTACTCCCTACCCGGACGATGCTCCACCTCCTGCAACGGTCGCTGGGCGTCTGGAAAGCGAAGCCCCGCGCTGTTTAACTACTCACTACCCGGACGCTGCTCCACCTCCTGCAACGGTCCCTGGGCGTCTGGAAAGCAAAGCCCCGCGCTGTTTAACTACTCCCTACCCGGACGCTGCTCCACCTCCTGCAACGGTCCCTGGGCGTCTGGAAAGTAAAGCCCCGCGCTGTTTAACTACTCACTACCCGGACGCTGCTCCACCTCCTGCAACGGTCCCTGGGCGTAACAATCTCGGGATTACTGCCTGTGCCACGCCACAGTGAGAGTAGGAATGGAGCGAGGTGGAGGATAAATGCGTGGCTGAAGGACTGGTGCAGAAGGCAGGGATTCAAATTTCTGGATCATTGGGACCTCTTTTGGGGAAGGTGCGACCTGTACAAAAAGGATGGGTTGCATTTGAACCTGAGGGGGACCGATATCCTGGCGGGGAGATCTGCAAAGGCTACTGGGGAGACTTTAAACTAGAATGGTTGGGGGGAGGGACTCAAATAGAGAATGCTATTAGACAGTGTGTGAGGCAGGAGGCAGAGAAGGAAAGCACTCAGACCCAACATGTAGGGGGGAAAGAAGAAAACAATAATAAACAGAGAATAAGAGTTGGTGGGGTTCTTAAATGGGTAAGCAGAGAAACAGAGGGGTGTAAACTGCTGGCGGAAGCAATAGGTAGCAAGGTGAAAAGTAAAAGTGGCAGGCTGACAAATCCAGGGTAAAAATCAAAAAGGGCCACTTTTCAACATAATTGTATAAAGGGTAAAAGCGTTGTAAAAACAAGCCTGAAGGCTTTGTGTCTCAATGCAAGGAGCATTCGTAATAAGGTGGATGAGTTTAACGTGCAGATAGCTATTAATGATTATGATATGGTTGGGATCACGGAGACATGGCTCCAGGGTGACCAAGGCTGGAGCTGAACATCCAGGGATGTTCAATATTCAGGAGGGATAGAGAGAAAGGAAAAGGAGGTGGGGTAGCGTTGCTGGTTAGAGAGGATATTAACGCAGTGGAAAGAAAGGACATTAGCTTGGAGGATGTGGAATCGGTATGGGTAGAGCTGCGAAACACTAAGGGGCAGAAAACGCTGGTAGGTGTTGTGTACAGGCCACCTAGCAGTAGTACTGAAGTTGGGGATGGCATCAAACAGGAAATTAGAAATGCGTGCAACAAAGGCAAAACAGTTATAATTGGTGACTTCAATCTACATATAGATTGGGTGAATCAAATTGGCAGGGGTGCTGAGGAAGAGGATTTCTTGGAATGTATGAGGGATGGTTATCTAAACCAACATGTGGAGGAACCAACGAGAGAGCAGGCTATTCTAGACTGGGTATTGAGTATTGAGGAAGGGTTAGTTAGCAGTCTTGTTGTGCGTGCCCCCTTGGGCAAGAGTGACCATAATATGGTTGAGTTCTTCATTAGGATGGAGGGTGACATTGTTAATTCAGAAACAACGGTTCTGAATTTAAAGAAAGGTAACTTTGAGGGTATGAGACGTGAATTGGCCAAGATTGACTGGCAATTAGTTCTAAAAGGGTTGATGGTGGATATGCAATGGATAGGGGAGGCATTTAAAGACTGCATGGATGAACTACAAAAATTGTTCATCCCAGTTTGGCAAAAGAATAAATCAGGGAAGGTAGTGCATACGTGGATAACAAGGGAAATCAGGGATAGTATCAAAGCAAAAGATGATGTGTACAAATTAGCCAGAAAAAGCAGCATAACAGAGGACTGGGAGAAATTCAGAGACCAGCAGAGGAGAACAAAGGGCTTAATTAGGAAAGGGAAAATAGATTATGAAAGAAAACTGGCAGGGAACATAAAAACTGACTGCAATTTTTTTATAGATATGCGAAGAGAAATAAATTAGTTAAAACAAATGTAGGTCCCTTGCAGTCAGAAACAGGTGAATTGATCATGGGGAACAAGGATATGGCGGACCAATTGAATAACTACTTTGGTTCCGTCTTCACTAAGGAAGACATAAATAATCTGCCGGAAATAGCAGGGGGGCGCGTGTCAAAGGAGATGGAGGAACTGAGTGATATCCAGGTTAGTCGGGAAGTGGTGTTGGGGAAATTGAATGGATTAAAGGCCGATAAATCACCAGGGCCAGATAGGCTGCATCCCAGAATACTTAAGGAAGTAGCTCCAGAAATAGTGGATGCATTAGTGATAATTTTTCAAAACTCTTTAGATTCTGGAGTAGTTCCTTAGGATTGGAGGGTAGCAAACGTAACCCCACTTTTAAAGAAGGGAGGGAGAGAGAAAACGGGGCATTACAGACCAGTTAGTCTAACATCGGTAGTGGGGAAACTGCTAGAGTCAGTTATTAAAGATGGGATAGCAGCACATTTGAAAAGTGGTGAAATCATTGGACAAAGTCAGCATGGATTTACGAAAGATAAATCGTGTCTGACGAATCTTATAGAATTTTTCGAGGATGTAACGTGTAGAGTGGATACGGAAGAACCAGTGGATGTGTTGAATCTGGACTTTCAGAAGGCTTTCCACAAGGTACCACATAAGAGATTAGTATACAAACTTAAAGCACACGGTATTGGGCGTTCAGTATTGATGTGAATAGAGAACTGGCTGGCAAACAGGAAGCAAAGAGTAGGAGTAAACGGGTCCTTTTCACAATGGCAGGCAGTGACTAGTGGGGTACCGCAAGGCTCAGTGCTGGGACCCCAGCTATTTACAATTTATATTAATGAGCTGGATGAGGGAATTGAAGGCAACATCTCCAAGTTTGCGGATGACACTAAGCTGGGGGGCAGTGTTAGCTTTGAGGAGGATGCTAGGAGACTGCAAGGTGACTTGGATAGGCTGGGTGAGTGGGCAAATGTTTGGCAGATGCAGTATAATGTGGATAAATGTGAGGTTATCCACTTTGGTGGCAAAAACAGGAAAGCAGACTATTCTCTAAATGATGGCCGATCAGGAAATGGGGAGATGCAGCGAGACCTTAGTGTCATGGTACACCAGTCATTGCAAGTAGGCATGCAGGTGTAGCAGGCAGTGAAGAAAGCGAATGGTATGTTAGCTTTCATAGCAAAACGATTTGAGTATAGGAGCAGGGAGGTTCTACTGCAGTTGTACAGGGTCTTGGCGAGACCACACCTGGGGTATTGCGTACAGTTTTGGTCTCCAAATCTGAGGAAAGACATTATAGCCATAGAGGGAGTTCAGAGAAGGTTCACCAGACTGATTCCTGTGATGTCAGGACTTTCATATGAAGAAAGACTGGATAGACTTGGCTTATACTCGCTAGAATTTAGGAGATTGAGAGGGGATCTTATAGAAACGTACAAAATTCTTATGGGGTTGGACAGGCTAGATGCAGGAAGATTGTTCCGATGTTGGGGAAGTCCAGGACAAGGGGTCATAGCTTAAGGATAAGGGGGAAATCCTTTAAGACCGAGATGAGGAAAAACGTTTTCACACAGAGAGTGGTGAATCTCTGGAACTCTCTGCAACAGAGGGTAGTTGAGGCCAGTTCGTTGGCTATATTTAAGAGGGAGTTAGATGTGGCCCTTGTGGCTAAAGGGATCAGGTGGTATGGAGAGAAGGCAGGTACGGGATACTTAGTTGGATGATCAGCCATGATCATATTGAATGGCGGCGCAGGCTCGAAGGGCCGTATGGCGTACTCCTGCACCTATTTTCTATGTATCTATGTATCTATGAGATTCCACCTTCAGGGAACTATGCACAGTTATTCCTAGATCCCCCTGTTCAACTGCATTCCTCAATTCGCTTCCATTTACCATGTACGTCCTATTTTGATTTGTCCTGCCAAGATGTAGCACCTCACATTTATCAGCATTAAACTCCATCTGCCATCTTTCAGCCCACTCTTCCAAATGGCCTAAATCTCTCTGTAGACTTTGAAAATCTACTTCATTATCCACCACACCACCTATCTTAGTATCATCTGCATACTTACTAATCTAATTTTCCACACCATCATGCAGATCATTGATGTACATGACAAACAACAGTGGACCCAACACAGACCCCTCAGTCACCCCACTAGTCACCGGCCTCCAACCTGACAAACAGCCATCCACCATGACGCTCTGGCATCTCCCATTCAGTCACTGTTGAATCCATCTTGCTACTCCACCATTAATACCCAACAATTGAATCTTCTTAACCAACCTTCCATGAGGAACCTTGTCAAAGACCTTACTGAAGTCCATATAGACAACATCCACTGCTTTACCCTCATCAATTTCCCTAGTAACCTCTTCGAAAAATTCAAGATTACTCAAACATGACCTTCCAGGCACAAATCCATGTTGACTGTTCCTAATCAGACCCTGCTTATCCAGATGCTTATATATATTATCTCTAAGTATCCTTTCCATTAACTTGCCCACCGCTGACGTCAAACTAACAGGTCTATAATTGCTAGGTTTATTCTTAGAACCCTTTTTAAGCAATGGAACAACATGCGCAGTATGCCAATCCTCCGGCACTATTCCCGTTTCTAATGACATTTGAAATATTTCTGTCATAGCTCCTGCTATTTCTACACTAACTTCCCTCAATGTCTTCCGGAATATCCTGTCAGGACCTGGAGACTTATCCATTTTCATATTTTTCAAAAGTGTCCGCACCTCCTCTTCTTTGAATCCCATAGTTTCCATTGCTGCTCTGCTTGTTTCCCTTACCTCACATAATTCCATATCCTTCTCCTTGGTGAATACCGAAGAAAAGAAATTGTTCAATATCTCCCACATCTCTTTTGGCTCTGCAGATAGCTGTCCACTCTGACTCTCTAATGGACAAATTTTATTCCTTGTTATCCTTTTGCTATTAATATAGCTGTAGAAACCCTTTGGATTTACTTTCATCTTGCTTGCCAAAGGAACCTCATATCTTCTTTTAGCTTTTCTAATTTCTTTCTTAATATTCTTTTTACATTCTTTATACTCCTCAAGCACCTTAATTACACCATGCTGCCTATAATTATTGTAGATCTCTCTGTTTTTCCAAATCGTGTCCAATTTTCCTTGAAAACCATATTGGCGTTAGAAGTCGATTTTTATTTTAATCCAGCAATTAGATTATCCAGCGATGTTTAAAAAAAATGTGATCGAACGGATGTCGGAGCGATTTCTCTGCAGCAGGATAAACAGCCTGAGAAAGATCAACTATGACAGGCAGGAGAAAACGGCATTTTAATCCCGCACCCCTCTCAAAGGCGCCAAAGTCGCGCACACGGCCAGTGGCAGAACTGCAGCGCCGCTGAAGGTAAGTTTTGTAACATACCTAGGTCTGGACCCGAAATGTCACCTATTCCGCTATATGAGAGCTGTTGGAGAGGTCGCAGAGGGAGGAGCTACACCAGAGCGGTAGGAGTTAAAGAGGAACCTAAATCTGTAACGTTCCAAGTTCCACTTAAAAAACAAGTGGGTTTGAGGAAGCCGCTGATTGGTGGAAGCAGACAAGAGGGAGCAGCTGATAGGGAGTCAGACCCCTGCTGATTGTACTGTATTGTAGCAGTTTGTTTTGTATTGTATCAGTTTGTATTGTATTCTAGCAGTTTGTTTTGTATTCTATCCAGGGTAAGGGGAGTATGAGGGCCAGGGCAGTTTACTGTTCTGGATGTCAGATGTGGGAAGTCATGGAGTTTGATTGCCCTCCAGACGTCCACATCTGCGCCAGGTGTATCGAGATGGGGCTCCTAATAGACCGTATTAGGAACCTGGAGCAGCAGCTCGATGACCTCCGTCTGGTCAGGGAGAGAGAGGAAGTCATTGAGAGGAGTTACAGGGATGTGGTCACTCCAACACCACAGGAGGCAGGCAAGTGGATCACGGTTGGGAGAGGCAAGGGGCACAGGCAGGGACTAGAGAGTACCCCGGTGGCTGTACACCTTGACAATAAGTACTCCTGTTTGAGCACTGTTGGGGTGGACAGCCTACCTGGGGGTAGCGACAGCGGCCGGGCCTCCTGTATAGAGACCGGTCCTGTTGCTCAGAAGGGTAAGGAAAAGAAGAGGAGGGGAATACTAATAGTGGACTATAGTTAGGGGGTCAGACAGGCGATTCTGTGGACGCAGTCGGGAGACCCGGATGGTAGTTTGCCTCCCTGGTGCCAGGGTCTGTGATGTGTCTCAACGTGTCCAAGATATCCTGAAAGGGCAGGGAGAGGAGCCCGAGGTCGTGATACATATAGGTACAAATGACATAGGTAAAAAAGAGAAGAGGTCCTGAAAGGAGAATTTAGGGAGTTAGGAGTTAAAGAGAAGGACAGCAAAGGTAACAATCTCGGGATTACTGCCTGTGCCACGCGACAGTGAGTGTAGGAATGGAGCGAGGTGGAGTATAAATGCGTGGCTGAAGGACTGGTGCAGAAGGCAGGGATTCAAATTTCTGGATCATTGGGACCTCTTTTGTGGAAGGTTCGACCTGTACAAAAAGGATGGGTTGCACTTAAACCTGAGGGGGACCGATATCCTGGCGGGGAGATCTGCAAAGGCTACTGGGGAGACTTTAAACTAGAATGGTTGGGGGGAGGGACTCAAATAGAGAATGCTATTAGACAGTGTGTGATGCAGGAGGCAGAGAAGGAAAGCACTCAGACCCAACATGTAGGGGGGAAAGAAGAAAACAATAATAAACAGAGAATAAGAGGTGGTGGGTTTCTTAAATGGGTGAGCAGAGAAACAGAGGGGTGTAAAATGTGGGCGGAAGCAATAGGTAGCAAGGTGAAAAGTAAAAGTGGCAGGCAGACAAATCCAGGGCAAAAATCAAAAAGAGCCACTTTTCAACATAATTGTATAAGGGGTAAGAGCGTTGTAAACACAAGCCTGAAGGCTTTGTGTCTCAATGCAAGGAGCATTCGTAATCAGGTGGATGAGTTGCACGTGCAGATAGCAATTAATGATTATGATATAGTTGGGATCACGGAGACATGGCTCCAGGGTGACCAAGGCTGGGAGCTGAACATCCAGGGATATTCAATATTCAGGAGGGATAGAGAGAAAGGAAAAGGAGGTGGGGTAGCGTTGCTGGTTAGAGAGGAGATTAACGCAGTGGAAAGGAAGGAGATTAGGTTGGAGGATGTGGAATCGGTATGGGTGGAGCTGCGAAGCACTAAGGGGCAGGAAACGCTGGTGGGTGTTGTGTACAGGCCACCTAGCAGTAGTAGTGAAGTTGGGGATGGCATCAAACAGGAAATTAGAAATGCGTGCAACAAAGGCAAAACAGTTATAATGGGTGACTTCAATCTACATATAGATTGGGTGAATCAAATTGGCAGGGGTGCTGAGGAAGAGGATTTCTTGGAATGTATGAGGGATAGTTATCTAAACCAACATGTAGAGGAACTAACGAGAGAGCAGGCTATTCTAGACTGGGTATTGAGTAATGAGGAAGGGTTAGTTAGCAGTCTTGTTGTGCGTGCCCCCTTGCGCAAGAGTGACCATAATATGGTTGAGTTCTTCATTAGGATGGAGAGTGACATTGTTAATTCAGAAACAGCGGTTCTGAACTTAAAGAAAGGCAACTTTGAGGGTATGAGACGTGAATTGGCCAAGATTGACTGGCAATTAGTTCTAAAAGGGTTCACGGTGGATATGTAATGGAAGGCATTTAAAGACTGCATGGATGAACTACAAAAATTGTTCATCCCAGTTTGGCAAAAGAATAAATCAGGGAAGGTAGTGCATCCGTGGATAACAAGGGAAATCAGGGATAGTATCAAAGCAAAAGATGATGCGTACAAATTAACCAGAAAAAGCAGCATACCAGAGGACTGGGAGAAATTCAGAGACCAGCAGAGGAGGACAAAGGGCTTAATTAGGAAAGGGAAAATAGATTATGAAAGGAAACTAGCAGGGAACATAAAAACTGACTGCAAAAGTTTTTATAGATATGTGAAGAGAAAGAGATTAGTTAAAACAAATGTAGGTCCCTTGCAGTCAGAAACAGGTGAATTGATCATGGGGAACAAGGATATGGCGGACCAATTGAATAACTACTTTGGTTCCGTCTTCACTAAGGAAGACATAAATAATCTGCCGGAAATAGCAGGGGGCCGCGGGTCAAAGGAGATGGAGGAACTGAGTGAAATCCAGGTTAGTCGGGAAGTGGTGTTGGGTAAATTGAATGGATTAAAGGCCGATAAATCACCAGGGCCAGATAGGCTGCATCCCAGAGTACTTAAGGAAGTGGCTCCAGAAATAGTGGATGCATTAGTGATAATTTTTCAAATCTATTTAGATTCTGGAGTAGTTCCTGAGGATTGGAGGGTAGCAAACGTAACCCCACTTTTAAAGAAGGGAGGGAGAGAGAAAACGGGGAATTACAGACCAGTTAGTCTAACATCGGTAGTGGGGAAACTGCTAGAGTCAGTTATTAAAGATGGGATAGCAGCACATTTGGAAAGTGGTGAAATCATTGGACAAAGTCAGCATGGATTTACGAAAGGTAAATCGTGTCTGACGAATCTTATAGAATTTTTCGAGGATGTAACTAGTAGAGTGGATAGGGGAGAACCAGTGGATGTGTTGTATCTGGACTTTCAGAAGGCTTTCGACAAGGTACCACATAAGAGATTAGGATACAAACTTAAATCACACGGTATTGGGGGTTCAGTATTGATGTGGATAGAGAACTGGCTGGCAAACAGGAAGCAAAGAGTAGGAGTAAACGGGTCCTTTTCACAATGGCAGGCAGTGACTAGTGGGGTACCGCAAGGCTCAGTGCTGGGACTCCAGCTATTTACAATTAATATTAATGGTCTGGACGAGGGAATTGAATGCAACATTTCCAAGTTTGCGGATGACACTAAGCTGGGGTGCAGTGTTAGCTGTGAGGAGGATGCTAGGAGACTGCAAGGTGACTTGGATAGGCTGGGTGAGTGGGCAAATGTTTGGCAGATGCAGTATAATGTGGATAAATGTGAGGTTATCCACTTTGGTAGCAAAAACGGGAAGGCAGACTATTATCTAAATGGTCGCCGATTAGGAAATGGGGAGATGCAGCGAGACCTGGGTGTCATGGTACACCAGTCATTGAAAGTAGGCATGCAGGTGCAGCAGGCAGTGAAGAAATCGAATGGTATGTTGGCCTTCATAGCAAGAGGATTTGAGTATAGGAGCAGGGAGGTTCTACTGCAGTTGTACAGGGTCTTGGTGAGACCACACCTGGAGTATTGCGTACAGTTTTGGTCTCCAAATCCGAGGAAGGACATTATAGCCATAGAGGGAGTGCAGAGAAGGTTCACCAGACTGATTCCTGGGATGTCAGGACTTTCATATGAAGAAAGACTGGATAGACTTGGCTTATACTCGCTAGAATTTAGGAGATTGAGAGGGGATCTTATAGAAACGTACAAAATTCTTATGGGGTTGGACAGGCTAGATGCAGGATGATTATTCCCGATGTTGGGGAAGTCCAGGACAAGGGGTCACAGCTTAAGGATAAGGGGATATCCTTTAAGACCGAGATGAGGAAAAACTTTTTCACACAGAGAGTGGTGAATCTCTGGAACTCTCTGTAGTTGAGGCCAGTTCATTGGTTATATTTAAGAGGGAGTTAGATGTGGCCCTTGTGGCTAAACGGAGCAGGGGGTATGGAGAGAAGGCAGGTACGGGATACTGAGTTGGATGATCAGCCATGATCATATTGAATGGCGGTGCATCTATGTATCTATGTATCTATGATCGTTATTTTCGTCCGTCTGTCCACGCGTTCAATCTCTCTTGGTGCCGGCGCTTCTCCCCTCAGACTCATCCAAAGACAGACACGCACACACACACACACACGCACGCACACACACACACACACACACACACACACACGCACGCACGCACGCACGCACGCACGCACGCACGCACGCACGCACGCACGCACGCACGCACGCACGCACGCACGCACGCACGCACGCACGCACGCACGCACGCACGCACGCACGCACGCACGACACGCACGCACGCACACACACACACACACACACACACACACACACACACACACACACACACACACACACACACACACCCCCCCCCCCCCCCCCCCCCCCCCCACCCAGCCAGCCAGCATGTCCCAGGGCTGCCAACATTGGGTGAGAGTTGGGAGTGAGAAATTGCGAGAGACCAAGCCCGAGGGAGCATGGTGATGGGGGGGGGGGGGGTGGGGGGGAGAGGAGGGTGTTCCCCTCCCATGGTACGGAACCTTTTGCATTTTTCAGCTTGAAATTGTGCAATATGGTGCATACTGTAGCGAGCCTTTTAACTAACACTTGAATGCAATAGATATGCTTTAAATTGGATTGGAGCGTTTTTTTAAGGCACGAGGCTGAGCGATCACTGATCACTGGCCTTGGGGGTACCCGGTGAGGGAGTGGAGCAACCGAGTGGGGAGAGGGTGTGGAAGAACGGTGTCCCCCTCCCAGGGTAGGAACGTTTTGAAATTTGATGTACTTAAATCATGTTTTAGTGCATTGTAGAAGAATGATTTCAATGTTTTTTGTATTAAGTATTTTTAAGAGGTAACTTTTTAAGGGGTAACTTTATCCACACAAAGGGTGATGGGTGTAAGGAACAAGCTGCCAGAGGAGGTAGTTGAGGCAGGGACTATCCCAACATTTAAGAAAAATTAGACTGATACATGGATAGGACAGGTTTGGAGGTATGGACCAAAAGCAGGTAGCGTAGCTGGGACATGTTGGTGGGTGTGGGCAAGTTGCGCAGAAGGCCTGTTTATCACGTTGTCTCACTCGATGACTACATTACACCTCCACCATGCATGAATGCTTCAAAATCAAGTGATCGAGTTTTATTGCCATATACTCAAGCATAGAAACATAGAAAATAGGTGCAGGATTAGCCCATCGGCCCTTCGCGCCAGCACTGCCATTCAATATGATCATGGCTATTCATCTAAAATCAGTACCTCTTTCCTGTTTTTTCCATATATCGCATGAGGTCGTTAGCCCCAAGAACTAAATGTAACTCTCTCTTGAAAACATCCAGTGAATTGGCCTCCACTGCCTTCTGTGGCAGAGAATTCCACAGATTCACAACTCTCTGTGTGAAGAAAGTATGTCCTCATCTCAGTCCTAACTGCCCCCCCCCTTTTTATTCATAAACTGTGACCCCTGGTTCTGAACTCCCCCAACATCGGGAACATTTTTTCCACAGTTACAGTAAGTAAAAATCTAGCAAGCAAGCGGGATGCTTTCACCAACCATCCGCATTTGAAGTCTAATATCTTCCACCATTTCTACCCAGTGCTTGGTATTTACTTCCAGCAGCCACTGGTTGTCCTCCTGAATGCACCGAGCTGCAGCCTGGTCCATGCCGCTCACCTGGGCGTATTTCGCCAAGATTCTACCGGCAGCGGCGCAACGCTTCCGACGCCCCTTGCATTGAGGCTGCTCCATGGCCGGAGCTGCAGTGAGCGACTCGCCAGCCCGGCAAACACTCGCCAGCCCGGGAAACACTCGCCAGCCCCGCTCCCCGTCCGCATCTGTCCCCGCCGCTGCTTCTGCTTCTGCTTCCAACACCCATGGCCCATGCATATGATGTGAGTTTTGAAATTTTCGTTGATCACAGAATTTCTCACAACAGAGCGAGATAAATTTGTGATCAGCGTGAGAGTTTGGAGAAATGCGTGATTCTCACGATCAATGCATGGGAGTTGGCAGCCCTGCTTCTCTATCCCCCTCTCTCCCACCTCTACCCCCCTCTCTCTCTCCCCCTCTCTCTCTCCCTCTCTCTCTCCCCATCTATCTCTCTCTCTGTCCCCCTCTCTCCCCCTCTCTCTCTCCTCCTCTCTCTCTCTCCCTCTCTCTCTCTCCCTCCCACCTCGCTTTCATCCCTCTCTCTCTCTCCCCCTCTCTTCCGCTTTCTCTCCTCTCAACCCCCTCTCTCTCCCTCCTCTATCTCTCCCTCCCCCGCTCTTTAGCCTCTCTCTCTTCTCTCTGTCCTTCTCTGTCTCTCCCTACCCCTCTCTCTCCCCGTCTCCCCCTCTCACTCTCTCCCTTTCCCTCTTCTTGCCCCCCTCTCTCTCCCTCTCACTCTCTCCTCTTTCCCTCTCTCTCCACCTCTCTCTCCCCCCCTCTCTCTCTCTTCCCCCTCCTCCCTCCCACCTCAATATCCCCCTCTCTGCCGTCCCCTCTCTACACTCTCTCCCCCCTCTCCTCTCCCTCCCTCTCTCTCCCCCCTGTTTACCTAACTCTCTCTCCCTCTCTTTCCTCTAACTCTCTCTCCCCCCCTCTCTCTCTCCCTCTCTTTCTTCACTCTCTCCCCTCTTCTCTCTTACCCTCTTCCCCTCTCCCCCTCTCTCCCTCTCTCTCTCACCCCTCGCTTCTCCCCTCTCTCTCTTTCACCCTCCCCTCTCTCCCCCTCTCTCGCCCTCTCCCTCCCTCACACTCTCCCCTCTCTCTCCCTCTCTCTCTCTGTCTGTCCTCTCTCTCTCACTCTCTCTCTTCCCCTCTCTCATCTCTCTCTTCCTCTCTCTCTTCCTCTCTCTCCCTTTCTCTCCCCCATTTCTCCCTCCCACCTCACTCTCCCCTTGCTCTCTCTCCCCTCTCTCTTTCTCCTCTGTCTCTATCTCCTCTTTCTCTTTGCCCCCCCATCTCTCTCTTTTCCCCGTTTCTCTCTTTCCCCCTCTCTCCCTCTTCCCCCTCTCTCTTTTACCACCCTATCTCTTCCCCCTCTCCTCCATTCTCTCTCCCTCTCCCTCTCCTCCCTCTACTTCCCTCGCTCTCTTCCCTCTTTCTTCCCTCTCACCCCTCCCTCTCTTCCCTCCCGCTCTCCCACCTCACTCTCCCCTCTCCCCCCCCCACCTTCTCTCTCTCCATTCACTCCACCTCTGCCTCTCCCCTCTCTCCCCTCTCCCCCTCTCTCTCTCTCTCCTCCCTCTCTCCCTGTGACCTTCCCCTCTCTCTGTCTCTCTCTCCACCTCCCTTTGAGAGTCTCTCGCGGCAGCGGCGCAACGCTTCCGACGGCCCGGGACTCTCGCACTGGGGCTGCTCCATGGCCGGAACTGCAGCGAGCGACTCGCCAGCCCCGCAAACCCTCGCCAGACCCGACTCCCCGCATGTGTATCCGCCCCGCTGCTTCCATCCTTCCCTCAGCCCGGCTCTCCAACACCCGCGGACCATGCAATATATCTGAGTTTAGAAATTTTCGTTGATCACAGAATTTCTCACCACAGAGCGTGAGAAATTTCTGATCAGCGTGAGGGCGTGAGAGTTTATTCAAATGCGTGATTCTCACGCTCAAAGCGTGAGAGTTGGCAGCCCTGATGTCCGGCAGATCGGTGCAGGCTGAGACCACGAGCAGGGAGAAGGATGACATCAAACGGGTCATGGCATCTATCGAAAAAGTACGGAAATGGTAAGGGGGAAATAAAAAAACACCCGAAGGGAATAGATGTTTAACAACAAAAAGGGGCTGGCGATCGCTCCGTGTCCGTGTCGGAGGGAATGGGTTGGGGGGTGGTGTGGCAGGGCCGGCTCTGTAGTTAGGGGCCCCCGCGCTGTTTGGGGAATCTACTCTCGGCTCCAGGTAAATCTACCCCGGTTGGAGGGATAGAGGGGTGGAGAGTAGAGGGGTGGAGGGGGAAGAAAGGGGTAGACGGGGAAGGGGGTGTGAGCGGGAATGGGAGAAGGGTCGTCCTCTCGCGGTCCCAGGGCAGCGCTCCAGTCTCTCCAGTCCCCGTGCTTCACACACACAGCCCCGGCTCCCCCTTCTTCACACCCGTCTGCCCGGTCCCGGCATCCGCTCCTTCCGCCGGCCCTCTCCTCCCTTCTATCCCTACCTTCCCATCTTCCCTCCTGCCCTTCCCGCCCCTTCTTCATCTCTCTCTTTTCCCTTCTCCTTTCCTCCCTCCCTTCTTTCTCTCAGCCTGCTCTCTCTTTTACCTTCTTCCCTCCCTCCTTTCTTCCTCTCCTTCCTTTCTCCCTCCCTTCTTTCTCTACTTCTCTCACTCCCTTCTCTCCTTCCCCCCTTCTCTCCCTCCCTCCCTTCTATCCTACACTCACACACACATACACACAACGCGCAGACAAGTAACACATACGCACAACGCGCGGACAACTAACACACGCACACATCACGTACAGACAACAAACACACACACACACACACACACTAAGTTAGGATGGGGTAGAAGCTCAAAGGTAGTACGGGGCTGATGCCCACAATTGAATGCCTGGACTGTTTTTTCGCCAATAGTTATTTGTTTCCAGGATCTAGTTAATTATATATTTTTTCATTTCACAGTCACTTAAACAAGTGGTATTGTAACTATGTACTTTTTCACAGATGATCGACACATTGTGTTTGTTATTTGTAGGTACATGTATGCAATTTTATCTTAAAATGTAGCTTAGATCTGTTTGGTCCATTAACTCGCAGGCACTTTTAAGCGCACATTTGATTACCTTCCTTTCTACCATAGAGATATAAAGTCTATAATAGACTTTATTGTATTTCTATGATTCTACAGACCTTGGCTGGGAACCTAGACTCACCAATATTGTTCCCAATTCCCTCACCTCCTAAGGCCGGCCCTGGGGGGGGGGGGGGGGGGGCTTGAGTAGGTGTGGGATTTTCTGGAGCTCCTTACAAATGGCAATATTTTGTATGTTCAAAGTTAAAAAGGGGAAGTAGGCAAGGACATTAGAATGATCACCTGCAGCTGAGAAAAAAATATGATTTGTGCACGAAGAAGCCATGACCAAAGCAAAGATACCAGAGCGGAGACGGAAGCTGGTTACGAAATGGTGCTGAAGATTTACCCATGACCCTACCACGGCTTTATCGTTGAGTGGACAATCTTGGCCCTCATCAGACCTGGCATCTTCTCCGCCGTAAACCATAACCATATAACAATTACAGCACGAAACAGGCCATCTCGGCCCTTCAAGACCGTGCCGAACATTTTTTTATAAACTTCCCCCTAGTCCTATCTACCTGCACTCAGACCATAATCCTCCATTCCTTTCCCGTCCATATACCCATCCAATCTATTTTTGAAGGATAAAATCGAACCTGCCTCCACCACTTCCACTGGAAGCTCATTGCACACGGCTACCACTCTCTGAGTAAAGAAGTTCCCCCTAATGTTACCCCTAAACTTTTCAAGTCATGTCCCCTTGTTTGAATCTTCACTACTCTGAATGTGAAAAGCTTATCCACGTCAACGCTGTCTAACCCGCTCATCATTTTAAATTACCTCTATCAAGTCCCCTCTTAACCTTCTGCGCTCCAAAGAATAAAGACCTAGCTTGTTCAATCTTTCTCTGTAACTTAGTTGCTGAAACCCAGGCAACATTCTAGTAAACCTCCTCTGTACTCTCTCTATTTTGTTGACATCCTTCCTATAATTAGGCGACCAAAATTGTACTCCATACTCCAGAATTGGCCTCACTAATGCCTTGTACAATTTTAACATTACATCCCAACTTCTATATTCAATGCTCTGATTTATAAAGGCCAGCACATCAAAAAGCTTTCTTTACCACCCTATCTACATATAGGTACCAATGACATAGGTAAAAAAAGAGAAGAGGTCCTGAAAGGAGAATTTAGGGAGTTAGGAGGGGAGTTAAAGAGAAGGACAGCAAAGGTAACAATCTCGGGATTACTGCCTGTGCCACGCGACAGTGAGAGTAGGAATGGAGCGAGGTGGGAGGATAAATGCGTGGTTGAAGGGACTGGTGCAGAAGGCAGGGATTCAAATTTCTGGATCATTGGGACCTCTTTTGTGGAAGGTGCGACCTGTAGAAAAAGGACGGGTTGCACTTGAACCTGAGGGGGACCGATATCCTGGCGGGGAGATCTGCAAAGGCTACTGGGGAGACTTTAAACTAGAATGGTTGGGGGGAGGGACTCAAATAGAGAATGCTACTAGACAGTGTGTGAGGCAGGAGCCAGAGAAGGAAAGCACTCAGACCCAACATGTAGGGGGGAAAGAAGAAAACAATAATAAACAGAGAATAAGAGTTGGTGGGGTTCTTAAATGGGTGAGCAGAGAAACAGAGGGGTGTAAACTGCGGGCGGAAGCAATAGGTAGCAAGGTGAAAAGTAAAAGTGGCAGGCAGACAAATCAAGGGCAAAAATCAAAAGGGCCACTTTTCAACATAATTGTATAAGGGGTAAGAGCGTTGTAAAAACAAGCCTGAAGGCTTGTGTCTCAATGCAAGGAGCATTCGTAATAAGGTGGATGAGTTGAACGTGCAGATAGCTATTAATGATTATGATATAGTTGGGATCACGGAGACATGGCTCCAGGTGACCAAGGCTGGGAGCTGAACATCCAGGGATATTCAATATTCAGGACGGATAGAGAGAAAGGAAAAGGAGGTGGGGTAGCGTTGCTGGTTAGAGAGGAGACTAACGCAGTGGAAAGACAGGACATTAGCTTGGAGGATGTGGAATCGGTATGGGTAGAGCTGCGAAACACTAAGGGGCAGAAAACGCTGGTGGGTGTTGTGTACAGGCCACCTAGCAGTAGTAGTGAAGTTGGGGATGGCATCAAAACATGAAATTAAAAAATGCGTGCAACAAAGGCAAAACAGTTATAATGGGTGACTTCAATCTACATATAGATTATGTGAATCAAATTGGCAGGGGTGCTGAGGAAGAGGATTTCTTGGAATGTATGAGGGATAGTTATCTAAACCAACATGTAGAGGAACCAACGAGAGAGCAGGCTATTCTAGACTGGGTATTGAGTAATGAGGAAGGGTTAGTTAGCAGTCTTGTTGTGCATGCCCCCTTGGGCAAGAGTGACCATAATATGGTTGAGTTCTTCATTAGGATGGAGAGTGACACTGTTAATTCAGAAACAACGGTTCTGAACTTAAAGAAAGGTAACTTTGAGGGTATGAGACGTGAATTGGCCAAGATTGACTGGCAATTAGTTCTAAAAGGGTTGATGGTGGATATGCAATGGATAGGGGTGGCATTTAAAGACTGCATGGATGAACTATAAAAATTGTTCATCCCAGTTTGGCAAAAGAATAAATCAGGGAAGGTAGTGCATCCGTGGATAACAAGGGAAATCTGGGATAGTATCAAAGCAAAAGATGATGCGTACAAATTAGCCAGAAAAAGCAGCATACCAGAGGACTGGGAGAAATTCAGAGACCTGCAGAGGAGGAGAAAGGGCTTAATTAGGAAAGGGACAATAGATTATGAAAGAAAACTGGCAGGGAACATAAAAACTGACTGCAAAAGTTTTTATAGATATGTGAAGAGAAAGAGATTAGTTAAAACAAATGTTGGTCCCTTGCAGTCAGAAACAGGTGAATTGATCATGGGGAACAAGGATATGGCGGACCAATTGAATAACTACTTTGGTTCCGTCTTCACTAAGGAAGACATAAATAATCTGCTGGAAATAGCAGGGGGCCGCGGGTCAAAGGAGATGGAGGAACTGAGTGAAATCCAGGTTAGTCGGGAAGTGGTGTTGGGTAAATTGAATGGATTAAAGGCCGATAAATCACCAGGGCCAGATAAGCTGCATCCCAGAGTACTTAAGGAAGTAGCTCCAGAAATAGTGGATGCATTAGTGATAATTTTTCAAAACTCTTTAGATTCTGGAGTTGTTCCTGAGCATTGGAGGATAGCAAACGTAACCCCACTTTTTAAGAAGGGAGGGAGAGAGAAAACGGAGAATTACAGATCAGTTAGTCTAACATCGGTAGTGGGGAAACTGCTAGAGTCAGTTATTAAAGATGGGATAGCAGCACATTTGAAAAGTGGTGAAATCAGTGGACAAAGGCAGCATGGATTTACGAACGGTAAATCGTGTCTGACGAATCTTATAGAATTTTTCGAGGATGTAACTAGTAGAGTGGATACGGGAGAACCAGTGGATGTGTTGTATCTGGACTTTCAGAAGGCTTTCGACAACGTACCACATAAGAGATTAGTATACAAACTTAAAGCACACGGTATTGGGGGTTCAGTATTGATGTGGATAGAGAACTGGCTGGCAAACAGGAAGCAAAGAGTAGGAGTAAACGGGTCCTTTTCACAATGGAAGGCAGTGACTAGTGGGGTACCGCAAGGCTCAGTGCTGGGACCCCACTATTTACAATTTATATTAATGAGCTGGATGAGGGAATTGAAGGCAACATCTCCAAGTTTGCGGATGACACTAAGCTGGGGGGCAGTGTTAGCTGTGAGGAGGATGCTAGGAGACTGCAAGGTGACTTGGATAGGCTGGGTGAGTGGAAAAATGTTTGGCAGATGCAGTATAATGTGGATACATGTGAGGTTATCCACGTTGGTGGCAAAAACAGGAAAGCAGACTATTATCTAAATTGTGACCGATCAGGAAATGGGGAGATGCAGCTAGACCTGGGTGTCATGGTACACCAGTCATTGAAAGTAGGCATGCAGGTGCAGCAGGCAGTGAAGAAACCGAATGGTATGTTAGCTTTCATAGAAAAAGGATTTGAGTATAGGAGCAGGGAGGTTCTACTGCAGTTGTACAGGGTCTTGGTGAGATCACACCTGGAGTATTGCGTACAGTTTTGGTCTACAAATCTGAGGAAGGACATTATAGCCATAGAGGGAGTGCAGAGAAGGTTCACCAGACTGATTCCTGGGATGTCAGGAGTTTCATATGAAGAAAGACTGGATAGACTTGGCTTATACTCGCTAGAATTTAGGAGATTGAGAGGGGATCTTATAGAAACGTACAAAATTCTTATGGGGTTGGACAGGCTAGATGCAGGAAGATTGTTCCCGATGTTGGGGAAGTCCAGGACAAGGGGTCATAGCTTAAGGATAAGGGGGAAATCCTTTAAGACCGAGATGAGGAAAAACTTTTTCACACAGAGAGTGGTGAATCTCTGGAACTCTCTGCCACAGAGGGTAGTTGAGGCCAGTTCATTGGCTATATTTAAGAGGGAGTTAGATGTGGCCCTTGTGGCTAAAGGGATCAGGGTGTATGGAGAGGAGGCAGGTACGGGATACTGAGTTGGATGATCAGCCATGATCATATTGAATAGCGGTGCAGGCTCGAAGGGCCGAATGGCCTACTCCTGCACCTATTTTCTATGTATCTATGTATCTATGAGATTCCAACTTCAGGGAACTATGCACAGTTATTCCTAGATCCCTCTGTTCAACTGCATTCCTCAATTCGCTACCATTTACCATGTACGTCCTATTTTGATTTGTCCTGCCAAGATGTAGCACCTCACATTTATCAGCATTAAACTCCATCTGCCATCTTTCAACCCACTTCCATAATGGCCTAAATCTCTCTGTAGACTGAAAATCTACTTCATTATCCACAACACCACCTATCTTAGTATCATCTGCATACTGACTAATCCAATTTTCCACTCCATCATCCAGATCATTGATGTACATGACAAACAACAGTGGACCCAACACAGACCCCTGAGGCACCCCACTAGTCACCGGCCTCCAACCTGACAAACAGCCATCCACCATGACTCTCTGGCATCTTCCATTCAGCCACTGTTGAATCCATCTTGCTACTCCACCATTAATACCCAACAATTGAATCCTTCTTAACCAACCTTCCATGAGGAACCTTGTCAAAGTCCTTATTGAAGTCCATATAGACAACATCTACTGCTTTACCCTCATCAATTTCACTAGTAACCTCTTCGAAAAATTCAAGATTTGTCAAACATGACCTTCCAGGCACAAATCCACGTTGACTGTTCCTAATCAGACCCTGCTTATCCAGATGGTTATATATATTATCTCTAAGTATCCTTTCCATTGATTTGCCCACCACTGACGTCAATCTAACAGGTCTATAATTGGTAGGTTTACTCTTAGAACCCTTTTTAAGCAATGGAACAACATGCGCAGTATGCCAATCCTCCGGCACTATTCCCGTTTCTAATGACATTTGAAATATTTCTGTCATAGCTCCTGCTATTTCTGCACTAACATCCCTCAATGTCTCAGGGAATATCCTGTCAGGACCTCGAGACTTATCCATTTTCATATTTTTCAAAAGTGTCCGCACCTCCTCTTCTTTGAATCCCATAGTTTCCATTGCTACTCTGCTTGTTTTCCTTACCTCACATAATTCCATATCCTTCTCCTTGGTGAATACCGAAGAAAATAAATTGTTCAATATCTCCCCCATCTCTCTTGGCTCTGCAGATAGCTGTCCACTCTGACTCTGTAATGGACTAATTTTATTCCTTGTTATCCTTTTGCTATTAATATAGCTGTAGAAACCCTTTGGAATTACTTTCACCTTACTTGCCAAAGCAACCTCATATCTTCTTTTAACTTTTCTAATTTCTTTCTTAATATTCTTTTTACATTCTTTATACTCCTCAAGCACCTCAATTACTCCATGTTGCCTATAATTATTGTAGATATCTCTCTTTTTCCAAATCGTGTCCAATTTTCCTTGAAAACCATATCGGCGTTAGAAGTCGATTTTTATTTTACTCCAGCAATTAGATTATCCAGCGATGTTTAAAAAACATTTGATCGAACAGATGTCGGAGCGATTTATCTGCAGCAGCTAAACAGCCTGAGAAAGATCAACTATGACAGGCAGGTGAAAACGGCATTTTAATCCCGCACCCCTCTCAAAGGCGCAAAGTCGCGCACACGGCCAGTGGCAGAACTGCAGTTACAAGTTTTGTAACATACCTAGGTCTCGACCCGAAATGTCACCTATTCCGCTATATGATCGTTATTTTCGTCCGTCTGTGCACGCGTTCACTCTCTCTTGGTGCCGGCGCTTCTCCCCTCACTCATCCAAACACACACACACACACACACACACACACACACACACACACACACACACACACACACACACACACACACACACACACACACACACACACACACACACACACACACACACACACACACACACACACACACAAACACACACACACAGCATGTCCCAGGCTGCCAACATTGGGTGAGAGTTGGGAGTGAGAAATTGCGAGAGACCAAGCCCGAGGGAGCATAGTGATGGGGGGGGGGGGGGGGAGAGGAGTGTGTTCCCCCTCCCATTGGTACGGAACCTTTGCATTTTCAGCTTGAAATTGTGCAATATGGTGCATACTGTAGCGAGCCTTTTAACTAACACTTGAATGCAATATATATGCTTTAAATTGGATTGGAGCGTTTTTGAAAGGGAGGAGGGCTGAGCGATCACTGATCACTGGCCTTGGGCGTACCCGGTGAGGAGTGGAGCAACCGAGTGGGGAGAGGGTGTGGAAGAAGGGTGTCCCCCCTCCCAGGGTAGGAACTTTTTGAAATTTGATGTACTTAAATCATGTTTTAGTGCATTGTAGAAGTATGATTTCAATGTTTTTTGTATTAAGTATTTTAAGAGGTAACTTTTAAGGGGTAACTGTATCCACACAAAGGGTGATGGGTGTATGGAACAGCTGCCAGAGGAGGTAGTGGAGGCAGGGACTATCCCAACATTTAAGAAAAATTTGACTGATACATGGATAGGACAGGTTTGGAGGTATGGACCAAAAGCAGGTAGCATAGCTGGGCACATGTTGGTGGGTGTGGGCAAGTGCGCAGACGGGCCTATTTTCACATTGTATCACTCTATGACTACATTACACCTCCACCATGCATGAATGCATCAAAATCATGTGATCGAGTTTTATTGCCATATACTCGAGCATAGAAACATAGAAAATAGGTGCAGGGATTAAACCATCGGCCCTTCGCGCCAGCATTGCCATTGAATATGATCATGGCTATTCATCTAAAAAACAGTACCTCTTTCCTGTTTTTTCCACATATCGCTTGATGTGGTTAGCCTCAAGAACTAAATGTAACTCTCTCTTGAAAACATCCAGTGAATTGGCTTCCACTGCCTTCTGTGGCAGAGAATTCCACAGATTCACAACTCTCTGTGTGAAGAAAGTATGTCCTCATCTCAGTCCTAACTGCCCCCCCCTTTTTATTCTTAACTGAACCCTGGTTCTAAACTCCCCCAGCATCGGGAACATTTTTCCTACAGTTACAGTAAGTGAAAATCTAGCAGGCAAGCGGGATGCTTTCACCAACCACCCCCATTTGAAGTCCAATATCTTCCACCGTTTCTACCCAGTGCTTGGTATTTACTTCCACCAGCCGCTGGTTGTCCTCCTGGATGCACCGAGCTGCAGCCTGGTCCATGCCGGTCACCTGAGCGTATTTCGCCAAGACTCTACCGGCAGCGGCGCAAAGCTTCCGACGCCCTGGCACTGAGGCTGCTCCATGGCCGGAGCTGCAGTGCGCGACTCGCCAGCCCGGCAAACACTCGCCAGCCTGGCAAACGCTCGCCAGCCCCGCTCCCCGTCCGGCATCTGTCCCCGCCGCTGCTTCTGCTTCCAACACCCATGGCCCATGCATTTGATGTGAGTTTTGAAATTTTCGTTGATCACAGAATTTCTCACAACAGAGCGAGAGAAATTTGTGATCAGCCGTGAGAATTTGGCGAAATGCGTGGATTCTCACGATCAACGCATGGGAGTTGGCAGCCCTGCCTCTCTATCGCCCTCTCTCAAACCTCTACCCCTCGCACTGTCTCCCCCTCTCTCTCCCTCTCTCTCTCTCACCCCCTCTATCTACTCTCTCTGTCCCCCTCTCTCCCCCTCTCTCTCTCCACCTCTTTCTCTCCCTCTCTCTCTCCCTCCCACCTCACTCTCATCCCTCTCTCTCTCCCCCTCTTTCCGCTCTCTCTCCTCTCCCCCCCTCTCTCTCCCCTCTATCTCTCCCCCTCCCCGCTCTTTCCTCCTCTCTCCTCTCTTTCCTTCTCTGTCTCTCCTCTCACCCCTCTCTCTCCCTGTCTCCCCTCTCACTCTCTCCTTTCCCTCTCTCTTCCCTCTCCCCCTCTCTCTCCCCCTCTCACTCTCTCCCTCTGTTCCCCTCTCTCTCCCCTCTCCCCCTCTCTCTCTCTCCCCCACTCTTCCTCCCACCTCACTATCCCCCCTCTCTCACGTCCCTCTCTCCTCTCTCTCTCCCCCTCTCCTCTCTCTCCCTCTCTCTCCCCCTCTTTACCCAAACTCTTTCTCCCCTCTCTTTCCTCTAACTCCGGTCTCACCCCCTCTCTCTCCGTCTCTTTCTTCTCTCTCTCCCCCTCTTCTCTCTCTCCCCCTCTCCCCCTCTCTCTCTCTCTCTCACCCCCTCTCTCCCATCTCACTCTCTCTCTTTCACCCTCCCCCTCTATCTCCCCCTCTCTCGCCATCTCCCTCTCCACACACTCTCCCCTCTCTCTCCCCTCTCTCTCTCTGTCTGTCCTCTCTCTCTCTCTCACTCTCTCTCTTCCCCTCTCTCATCTCTCTCTCGTCCTCTCTCTTCCTCTCTCTCCCTCTCTCTCCCCCATTTCTCCCTCCCACCTCACTCTCCCCTTGCTCTCTCTCCCCTCTCTCTTTCTCCTCTGTCTCTATCTCCTCTTTCTCTTTGCCCCCCCATATCTCTCTTTTCCCCGTTTCTCTCTTTCCCCCTCTCTCCCTCTTCCCACTCTCTCTTTTACCACACCTCCCTCTTCCCCCTCTCTCTCCCATTCGCTCCTACCCTCTCCTCTCTCTACACTCCCTCTCTCTCTTCCCTCTTTCTTCCCTCTCACCCCTCTCTCTCTTCCCCCCCCCCGCTCTCCCACCTCACTCTCCCCTCTCTCCCCCCACCTTCTCTCTCTCCATTCTCCCCCCTCTGCCTCTCCCCTCTCTCCCCTCTCCCCGCTCTCTCTCTCCACCTGTCTCCTTCCACCATCTCTCTCTCTCTCTCTCTCTCTCTCTCTCTCTCTCTCTCTCTCTCTCTCTATCTCTCTCTCTCTCTCTCCAGCTCCCTTTGAGAGTCTCTCGCGGCAGCGGCGCAACGCTTCCGACGGCCCGGGACTCTCGCACTGGGGCTGCTCCATGGCCGGAACTGCAGCGAGCGACTCGCCTGCCCCGCAAACCCTCGCCAGACCCGACTCCCCGCATGTGTATCCGCCCGCTGCTTCCATCCTTCCGTACAGACAACTAACACACACACACACACACAACTAAGTTAGGATGGGGTAGAAGCTCAAAGGGTAGTATGGGGCTGATGCCCAAAATTGAATGCCTGGACTGGTTTTTCGCCAATAGTTATTTGTTTCCAGGATCTAGTTAATTATATATTTTTTCATTTCAGTCACTAAAACAAGTGGTATTGTAACTATGTACTTTTCACAGATGATCTACACATTTTGATTGTTATTTGTAGGTACATGTATGCAATTTTATCTTACAATGTAGCTTAGATCTGTTTGGTCCATTAACTCGCAGGCACTTTTTAAGCGCACATTGATTACCTTCCATTCTACCATAGAGATATAAAGTCTATAATAGACTTTATTTGTATTTCTATGATTCTACAGACCTTGGCTGGGAACCTGGGACTCACCAATATTGTTCCCCAATTCCCCTCACCTCCTAAGGCCGGCCCTGGGGGGGGGGTGGCTTGAGTGGGTGTGGGATTTTCTGGAGCTCCTTACAAATGGCAATATTTTGTATGTTCAAAAGTTAAAAGGAGAACTAGGCAAGGACATTAGAATGATCACCTGCAGCTGAGAAAAAATATGATTTGTGCATGAAGAAGCCATGACCAAAGCAAAGATACCAGAGCGGAGACGGAAGCTGGTTACGGAAATGGTGCTGAAGATTTACCCATGAACCTACTACGGCTTTATCGTCGAGTGGACAATCGTGGCCCTCATCAGACCTGGCATCTCTCCGCCGTAAACCATAACCATATAACAATTACAGCACGGAAACAGGCCATCTCGGCCCTTTAAGTCCGTGCCGAACACTTTTTTTTTTACTTTCCCCTAGTCCCATCTACCTGCACTCGGACCATAACCCTCCATTCATTTCCCGTCCATATACCCATCCAATCTATTTTTAAAGGATAAAATCGAACCTGCCTCCACCACTTCCACTGGAAGCTCATTCCACACTGCTACCGCTCTCTGAGTAAAGAAGTTCCCCCTAATGTTCCCCCTAAACTTCTGTCCTTAATTCTCAAGCCATGTCCCCTTGTTTGAATCTTCCCTACTCTCAATGGGAAAAGCTTATCCACGTCAACTCTGTCTACCCCGCTCATCATTTTAAAGACCTCTATCACGTCCCCTCTTAACCTTCTGCGCTCCGTAGAATAAAGGCCTAGCTTGTTCAACCTTTCTCTGTAACTTAGTTGCTGAAACTCAGGCAACATTTTAGTAAATCTCCTCTGTACTCTCTCTATTTTGTTGACATCCTTCCTATAATAAGGCGACCAAAATTGTGCTCCATACTCCAGAATTGACCTCACTAATGCCTTGTACAGTTTTAACATTACATCCCAACTTCTATATTCAATGTTCTGATTTCTAAAGGCCAGCACACCAAAAGCTTTCTTTACCACCCTATCTACATGAGATTCCACCTTCTGGGACGTCCATGTACGTCCTATTTTGATTTGTCCTGCCGAGATGTAGCACCTCACATTTATCAGCATAAACTCCATCTTCCATCTTTCAGCCCACTCTTCCAAATGGCCGAAATCTCTCTGTAGACTTGAAAATCTACTTCATTATCCACAACACCACCTATCATAGTATCATCTGCATACTTACTAATCCAATTTTCCACACCATCATCCAGATCATTGATGTACATGACAAACAACAGTGGACCCAACACAGACCCCTGAGGCACCCCACTAGTCACCGCCCTCCAACCTGACAAACAGCCATCCACCATTACTCTCTGGCATCTCCCATTCAGCCACTGTTGAATCCATCTTGCTACTCCACCATTAATACCCAACAATTGAATCTTCTTAACCAACCTTCCATGAGGAACCTTGTCAAAGGCCTTACTGAAGTCCCTATAGACAACATCCACTGCTTTACCCTCATCAATTTCCCTAGTAACCTCTTCGAAAAATTCTAGAAGATTAGTCAAACATGACCTTCCAGGCACAAATCCACGTTGACTGTTCCTAATCAGACCCTGCTTATCCAGATGCTTATATATATTATCTCTAAGTATCCTTTCGATTAATTTCCCCACCACTGACGTCAAACTAACAGGTCTATAATTGCTAGGTTTACTCTTAGAACCCTTTTTAAACAATGGAACTACATGCGCAGCACACCAATCCTCCGGCACTATTCCCGTTTCTAATGACATTTGAAATATTTCTGTCATAGCCCCTGATATTTCTACTCTAACTTCCTCAATGTCTTAGGAAATATCGTGTTCAGGACCTGGAGACTTATCCATTTTTCATATTTTTCAAAAGTGTCCGCACCTCCTCTTCTTTGAATCTCATAGTTTCCATTGCTACTCTGCTTGTTTCCCTTACCTCACATAATTCCATATCCTTCTCCTTGGTGAATACCGAAGAAAAGAAATTGTTCAATATCTCGCCATCTCTTTTGGCTCTGCAGATAGCTGTGCACTCTGACTCTCTAATGCACCAATTTTATTCCTTGGTATCCTTTTGCGATTAATATAGCTGTAGAAACCCTTTGGATTTACTTTCACCTTACTTGCCAAAGCAACCTCATATCTTCTTTTAGCTGTTCTAATTTCTTTCTTAATATTCTTTTTACATTCTTTATACTCCTGAAGCACCTCATTTAGTCCATGCTGCCTATAATTATTGTAGGTCTCTCTATTTTTCCAAACCGTGTCGAATTACCCTTGAAAACCACGGCTCTTTCCAATTTTTACTATTTCCTTTCAACCGAACAGGGACATAAAGATCTGTACTCTTAAAATTCACTTATAAATGTCCTCCATTTCTCTTCTGCATCCTTCCCACAAAACAACATGTCCCAATTCACTCCTTTTAAATCCTTTCGCATCTCCTCAAAGTTAGCCTTTCTCCAATCAAAAATCTCAACCCTAGGTCCAGTTCTGACCCTCTCCATAATTATATTGTAACTAATGGTATTGTGATCACTGGACCCGAAGTGCTCCCCAACGGATACCTCCGCCACCTGCCCTGTCTCGTTCCTAACAGGAGGTCCAGCACTGCCCCTTCTCTATTAGGTACCTGTATGTATTGCTGCAAAAAACTATCCTGCGCACATTTTGCAAACTCCAAACCATCCAGCCCTTTTCAGAATGTGTTTCCCAGTCTATGTGTGGAAAATTGAAATCTCCCACAATCAGTACCTTGTGCTTACTACTAATATCTGCTATCTCCTTACATATTTGCTCTTCCAATTCTCGCTCCCCATTTGGCGGTCTATAATATACCCCTATAAGTGTTGCTACACCTTTCCCATTTCTCAGTTCCACCCAAATAGCCTCCCTAGACGAGCCCTCTAATCTATCCTGCCAAAGCACTGCTGTAATATCTTCCTTGACAAGCAATGTAACACCCCCTACCTCTTGCCCCTCCAATTCTATCACCCCTGAAGCAACGAAATCCTGGAATATTTAGTTTCCAATCACAGCCCTCCTGCAGCCATGTTTCACTGATCGCCACAACATCATACTTCCAGTGTCAATCCAGGCTCTAAGCTCATCCACCTTTCTTACAATGCTCCAAGCATTAAAATATACACATTTAAGAAACCCACCACCACTTATTCTCTGTTTATTATCTTTTTCTTCTTTCTCGCCTACATTTTGGGACCGAGTGCTTCCCTTCTCTGCCTCCTGCCTCCCACATTTTCTACTATCTTTCCCTATTTGAGTCCCTCCCACCAACCGTTCTAGTTTAAAGTCTCCCCAGTAGCCTTTGCAAATCTCCCCGCCAGGATATTGGTCCCCCTCGGGTTCAAGTGCAAACCGTCCTTTCTGTACAGGTAACACCTTCCCCAAAAGAGGTCCCAATGATCCAGCAATTTGAATCCCTGGCCGCTGCACCAGTTCCTCAGCCACAAATCCTGAGATTGTTACCTTTGCGGTCATTCTCCTTAACTCTCCTCCCAGCTCCCTAAATTCTCCTTTCAGGACCTCTTCCCTTTTTTTACCTATGTCATTGGTACCTATATGTAGATAGGGTGGTAAAGAAAGCTTTTGGTGTGCTGGCCATTATAAATCAGAGCATTGAATATAGAAGTTGGGATGTAATGTTAAAATTGTACAAGGCATTAGTGAGGCCAATTCTGGAGTATGGAGTACAATTTTGGTCGCTTAATTATAGGAAGGATGTCAACAAAATAGAGAGAGTACAGAGGAGGTTTACTAGAATGATGCCTGGGTTTCAGCAACTAAGTTACAGAGAAAGGTTGAACAAGCTTTGCGGTCCTTCTCCTTAACTCTCCTCCCAACTCCCTAAATTCTCCTTTCAGGACCTCTTCTCTTTTTCTGCCTAGGTCATTGGTACCTATATGTACCACAACCTCAGGCTCCTCTCCCTCCGATTTCAGGATATCTTGGACGCGTTCAGACACATCCTGACACTGGCACCAGGGAGGCAAACTACCATCCGGGTCTCCGGACTGCGTCCACAGAATCGTGTATCCGATCCCCTAACTATAGAGTCCCCTATTACTATTGCCATCTTCTTTTCCCTACCCTTCTGAGCAACAGGGCCGGTCTCTGTGCCGGAGGCCCGGCCGCTGTCGCTACCCCAGGTAGGCTGTCCCCTCCAACAGTACTCAAACAGGAGTACATAATTTCAAGGTGTACAGCCACCAGGGTACTCACTAGTCCCTGCCTCTGCCCCGAAGTTCATCTCCTGGACGCTCAACTCGTAGACCACCTGCTCCTTCCTGATGTGGGTATGAAACAGCTGTAATCAGCTGGCGGGACTGTGGTGGAACGCGAACTCCCAGTCAAAGTAGCGAACGTGGTTGTTTAGAACGGGGGTTTCTTGGTCCATGTGGCTCGAACTTGAGGGGGCCGTAGGTTTGAAACTTCTCACGAGGTCTCAGCGAGGCGTAGTTGGGATCCGAATCCGTCCTTTGTATCTCTCTTGCTCTCTCACTCCCTCTCTCTCACCCTCTTGCCTCGGCATTCCCGGAATCATTTGGCGTTTGCGGCGATGGCTGCATCTGCGGTACCTTCCTGTTGGTGGGGTGGGGGGGGGGGGCGGGGGGGGGGGTCCTGGCCCGTGGCGGCTCCTGGTCCGTTCACTCTGTAAGTGCCGCCTGGCCCGCTAAGTTCCTCCAGCACACTATTTTTTTGTTTGGCTCTGGAGTTGAAGGTGGCTCAGCGGGACGGGCGGCGGCTCTGGGGAGTAGGTGGCATTTCGGGTCGAAACCCTTCTGCAGACACTACTCTCACCGATGAGAGTTCAGTTCAGTCTGAAGAAACGTCTTCTCTCCAGAGTCGCTGTCTGTCCCGCTGAGTTACTCCAGCTTTATGTCTAACTTCAATTTCAAGAATTAAATATAAAACACAGAGTGCTGGATGAACTCAGCGGGCTAGGCGGCATGTGTGGTGGGAATGGATTAGGAGTTGTTTCGGGCCAGGGTTCGTCTTCAATAGGAAAGAACTGCAGATCAGATATACTAGAGCGGATACTATTATCTTTGCTGCAGATCAGGCATGATATTCTTCCGATTTAAATCGTAATTCCGATTTTAGTGTTTTCCTAAGTTAAATTTTTTGTGCCCGATTATTTGGCGGCCAATCAACTACTGTCTCTAAGGGCATTGTGTCCAATCACATAATGCGCTGGTCACTCGGCGGCCAATCAGACACAGTCTCCTAGGGGCCGTTTGATCAATCACCGACCTGCTTCCCTCACCGAAGCAGACGATGGCAGCAGCCAACACAGAGAGAGAGAGAGAGAGAGAGAGAGAGAGAGAGAGAGAGAGAGAGAGAGAGAGAGAGAGAGAGAGAGAGAGGGAGAGAGAGGGAGAGAGAGGAGGGAGAGAGAGGGGAGAGAGAGGGGGGAGAGAGAGAGAGGGGGAGAGAGAGAGAGGGGGAGAGAGAGGGGGAGAGAGAGAGAGAGGGGGGGAGAGAGGGAGGGGGAGAGAGAGGGGGAGAGAGACGGAGGGGGAGAGAGAGGGGGAGAGAGAGAGAGAGAGAGATGCAAGAAAGCAGCTATGACATATAATACACAATAAACGATTATAAATACACAATAAACAAGTGATGCATTCTTGTACTCTTACATGGGTTTGACCGCAGATAAAAAAATCCCCCCCCCCTACCCAACCTCAGCTTTATGTCTAACTTCACGGACCTTAGAGTACCCCTAGTTCCTAAATCCCATTTCCATCACTCTTCGGTGTGCTCGTCGAGTGGCTTCTGTACCAGCCAGATTGAGGAGAATAGATGCACGAATATCTGGCGCCGCAGCATGATGCGCTGCACTGAACTACACGGTGAAGTCCTCTTCGAAGATGCGCCAATGCTCAGCGAGGTTGCCATCAAACACAAGCGGTTGAGGCTTACGAAACGTAGCAGCCATAGCGAAATAACAAACAGAATGAAAAAAAACCTAAAACAAACTGGAACCAAACTAGGCGAGTAGGTGGTCCAAACTTTCTGACACCATGTTGTGTAATGAGACCCGTACACAGGAGTAACACAGGAGTCACAATTGAAACCGACCATCAACCACTGATCAGCATTTTGAACAAACCGATTCACGCTGCTCCAGCACGTCTCCAATGTACGATGTTGTAACTACAGAAGTATAACATTGCGCTGATTTACAAACATGGCAAAGACATGGACTTGGCTGACACCATGTCGCGAGCTCCCCACAAGACCTGCAAGAGGAAGGAAGATGACTGAACTTTAATGCCTTCCCTCACAGTGGGAAACACTGATTCCGCTGTGTGAATGAATGAATGGATGTTTATTGGCCAAGTATTCACATACAAGGCCATTTGCCTCGGTGCTCCGCCCACAAATGACAACATGACATATAGTGACATTTAAGAATGATACATAAACATTAAACATTAATAATAAACACTTTTGATTAAACATGTAAATTAAATAAAATACCAGAGCAAAAGGAGGCTACAGATTTTTGATTATTGAGTAGAGCAACTGCTCATATAAAAAACAGTTTTTATGTCTGGCTGTGGCAGCTTTGACAGTCAGGAGTCGCCTTCCAAAGGGAAGTGATTCAAAGAGTTTGTGGCCAGGGTGAGAGGGGTCAGAGATGATCTTACCCGCTCGCTTCTAGGTCCTTGCAGTGTACAGTTAGTCAATGGAGCCAAGGTTGCAGCCAATAACCTTCTCAGCTAATCGGACGATTCGCTGCAGCCTCCAGGTATCATGCTTGGTGGCTGAGCCAAACCAGAAGGTGAGGACAGACTCTACAATGGCTGTGCAGTGGCGTGGTTGGTTTGAAAAGCAAGCAAGCAATTTGCAAGGCGTGGTTGGTTTGAAAAGCAAGCAAGCAGGCAAGCAAGGCGTGGTTGGTTTGAAAAGTGAGCAAGCAAACAAGCAAGGCGTGGTTGGTTTGAAAAGCGAGCAAGCAAGGTGTGGTTAATTTGAAAATTAAGCTAGCAAGGCGTGGTTGGTTTGAACAGCAAGCAAGCAAGGCGTGGTTGGTTTGAACAGCAAGCTTGAAAATCTATATAATTAAAAGTCTAAACTTGACCACTTCCTGTTTGCACTGTATATTGATTTTAGAAAAAACGCTACCACTTGCGGCTGTGATTTTTGGCCATCTTACTCAGCCCCCCTCCAGCTGTCAGGGCAAGAGGATTTTTCCCTGCGATGGAAAAATAAAAGACTTATTAATGTTTTTTAAATGTTGAGATTCTCTCTCCTGTCAATCACGCCATGAAGGCCACGCCCCTTCCTGTGGGAGGGGGAGGGACTATACAATCCGGAAGTGTGGACGTGCCTCAGTGGCTGCAAG